>JARJLF010002862.1:0-27370 GCA_029378395.1 Mycena leptocephala
TATGCGCTTCTTCTCGTTCACGAGGGCAATACCTACCCCGCAACAACGGCTTCCTTGAAACCGGCGAATACCTCGGACTGCTGCACTTCAGGGCGACCCCGGCCCCACACACAACATTCCGGAGATTAGACATTGGAAATTATCTCTCCGTTCTTGCTGGCCATCGCGTTCGATGACTCGCTAGGCTTGGTTTTGGTGCTCAATCAATCAGGACAATAACGGCTATTTCGTACGTGTAGTCTGTAATATATTTCAATCGAACCACGTTTGGATTCAGAAACCATTGCCCTGCCCTCCCAGAGATCCACTGAGGACCTTCAATGCGAATTAACTCAGACGCGCCGATGAATATCTGCGAACCCTGCGAGCATTTGGACAGAACCGCCTGTTCTTGTTCTTGCACATGCAACAAACTCGTGACCGTCGTTCGATCAAGTCCATTTGCTCCGTCCATCGTGTGCTTGTCTTCATCCGGCTAAGTTTTTTTCCGCACAAGGTGTTGGCAGATCCCTGAAGGTAGGTAGGTAGGTAGGTAGGATTACACGGCAGATTGTTGCTAATGATGCGAAAATCACAACAGTCGACCGATGCGCAGACGGGACTATTCGGCTTGTTAAGTAAAAGATGTCAGGTACAAATTAAATTAAAAAGAAAAATGATCATAACAGAAATAAAACATTTGAATGTTCGTATTCGTGAGTTTGAGGATCCAAACTAATTACCGATCTCCTATCTTACATTTCTTTTTTTTTCAAAAGGGCGTCTCACAAATTTGTGCTTTTCGGTCTCCAATAATTTATTGCTCAATTTCTCGAGCTGTGTTTCATGAATGACCTGAAAGGAAAACATAACCCGAACGTGAACAAACCAAAACCTAAAAATACTGGATGAGGAGGGGAATACGGACTTTTGGATCCGAATGGGTAAGACTTGCCGTATTGTCTTCTCCACTCTGTGACTTGTTTCATTGCTTGTTTAGTCAGTACACTGGCCACGATGATTTAGAAGATCCTTGCGGCTCAGAATTGTTGTACTTCCTACAAGTCTTCAGGAAAACTTTATTTGACGGCAGCCCCGTTTTGCCTCATAAAATACCACATGGCTCGCAATCTCGCAGAATCTGTAGCTTTGAATGACCTTTCATGAAGACAAAGGCAAAACAATGCCGGTACCATCATGCTCTGGATCTCCTACGATCGTACAAGCTTATTTATTGAAACGATGTTCATTATAATATGTTTGGGATATCCGCCGTTTATCGAGTAGACTTCTTCTACTCCTGAGAAGCTGAAGTTGCATCATTCAGAATGCTCTCCAATCGCCGCAATTCGAACTCACCCCATGGCAATGTGGCCAGTGCTTATACTAATTGCGCATTACAGAGTAGAAACTTAGACGATCTCAAAGTTCATCTTGGTTCATAATTCAGGCCTGAATTAAATTAAGTACAACTTCGCCCATTCACTATTCGCAGGCCACGCAGGGCCAAACACTCCTGACACACCGTGAACAACCATCCACAGTCATGTAGGTGAGCTGGCTATCCTTTCTGGCATTGGGGCTCCCAAGATCGTTCGAACCGAGCACTCCACTTTTATTACAGGCTTCCACTACTCATACGTACGATATAGTCGTCATTCTCCCAGATTTGTCGAGAACTAGAACCAAGCCCAGTGAGTCATCGAATGCGATATGTTCGCAAGAACGAAGAGCCACGTCTGGAACGTCTAATCTCCGGAACGCAATGTGTGGGGTCGAGGTCGCCGTGAAGTGCAGCAGTCCCAGGTAGTCCTCACCGTCTTCAAGATCATAGTCCTCGTCTCCTGGGTAAGCATCGCCCTCGTGAATGAGAAGGAGTGCATATGCCCCTGAAGCACCCACGGCCATTTGACAGATTCGGTTTGGGTGTTCGTAAAAAGCGCCCGGCCCTATGATGAGATCGCGTCGTCATTCGTGTGTCCCGGCCAAAAGTGAATGATGAATGATTTGCGATTCGTCCAGTGGATCTCCCTCCATGTCACCGCAAAAACGCCATAATGCGGCGTGAACACATGCGGGGTATGATATGTGGTGCTCAAATGGCTGCCGAGTGACAGAATTTCTCTTCGGCTGAAGGGATACGGAATGGATAGTTGGGTTACATCGGGTGACTGGTGGGCATTTTCCGGCGTGCTGGGATCGTCGAAGGCGGAGGTGGAGGCGGAGGGGAAAGTAAGGCTGCGGACTGTTGCGTCTGCAACAAGAGAACCCATTTCAAATATGTAGAGCCTTCGTTCAAGTGGTAAGCACCGTAGTGCGACTACGTAGACCTAGGAAATCATGTTCAATGGAGGAGGTGGCAGAAAAGATGAATTGTAACCATTTGAAAGCCGTGTGGGTCATTGCGTACTTCCGCATTTGAATCTAACGACCAAGAGATCATAGCCGACTGATGAAATAATCCCAAGGTCTGAGAGTTAATAAAAAATCCAGTCAAATGGAAATTAGTGACATTCGTTGTCTCCGGGGAGATTACATGGGAAATCGAAATGTGAGCACGATCGTTATAATCAATGTAGATTGCCACCAGGTTTTGGACGTCCCACCTACAGGCGCACGACATTAACCAACGTAACTGCAACTTTTGTTGACATACCTGGCTTGGATGGAGGCTCCGATTAGGGCCTTTCCCTTAATTTCCATACATGCTCCCGTTTGAATTCGAAGGTTAGGAATTTCCAGACACGCCACGCGTTTGGCCGTAAGAATGTCCCAACAACTCACACTCCCCACAACATGCACCACTACGAGGCTAGTACCGGGGATGCAAAATATTTTAGCCAAAGCGGGGATGCGTTCGAATTCGAAAGCCCGAATCCGCACAGGGTGCGGTTGATCAGACTTGAAGTTATTCATCAGTCGATTAGCCTGTCGAACGGTGTTTTGAAGCTCGCTCAGAGACAGCGAGTCCAGTGCCTGCCCATTTGGTAAAGCGACTGGTTGCATTTCTACCTCTCGCATTCGGGTGAGAGCATTGAGCCAGAGAGTCCTTTGAAATTCGAGCTTGCGAATGAGACGGCACGTCTACGAGATGTCAGGCATTCTATATCGTCGAGTACAATGAATTTGGGACGGACGGAAAGGAGAATTACGAGATCTGAAATGTTTAGCTGCTTGGCCAGTTCTAAAAGGACGTCCAGAGGAAGGTCCGTGATACCCAGAGATGCTGACATGGTGGTAATCGTCAAGTTGCGGTAAGCAGTTTCGTTACCGGCGGCCGCGGCACTGTCCGTGATTGCCGCGGCATCGTTTGCGCGGTTCAGGCTTGTAACATTGTTCGACTCCAAGTTGAACAGTTTTCACTCCGGATGTGTTTTATGCGCGGGCGACCATGATATAAAGTAATTCGGAGACTTCAACAATAAGTACTAGTAGTTCGGCAGCCTGAGAGGTCTGAGACTGGAATTTTGTCATGGATAACCGTAGGTCGAGCCCAACTTTGAAACAAAACCTGCGATCCAAACGGAAAACACATCCGAGTGAAACTAGCGAGTTTTTTCAACACTCCCTTGGGTCAGGACTTTGAAGACTCCTCAGTAAGTGTTTGACTCCGAGCGCTTGAGAAGTAAACAATTTCTTCCTCTCTCGCAGAGCAATTTATACTTCCATGTCTGAGAGAAAATCCAAGACAAAATCACCACGGAATTGTTTCCCGCACGGAGGTCAGACGGCAGCAACTTGAACCCGCCTCCAATGTTATTTTTACACTAGTCCCGTGTTTAACACGAGGTGATCGCGTTGCGTCTTCCTCCATTCCCCGTTGCCCTTTGCATTGCGACCCGCTGCAGCTATCATCCAGCACCCGCTAGTATTTCTAACTTCTAGGGTGAGTCGAAACATAATAGCCCTCACTAAGGTTCACTTTACTGTCAGAACCCATCGCCACATCCTCATCCTATCTGATAGCTGGCAATGGACACGAATACTGTCTCCGCTCCTGATGAGTTACAGGGTACACATACCTATGATTACGATCAAAACAGTACCTCATAAATTCTTGAACTAGCGGGTGCATGATGAGAAATACTTTTTTGAGAACGGAGATTGCATGTTCGTGGTTGGCGGTGTCCTTTTCAAAGTCTGTTTCTACGTATACGCATAACTCCGGTGGCTGACATCTGAGGCTACAAATTGTTCCTTTCTAGGGATCCCGAGTCGATGTTCTGCCATATGTTTAGCAGCCCTCAAGGTAGTGAGACACAAGAAACGGAGATAGCATTATCCGGGGACAGCGTAGACGATTTTCGTGCACTTTGTTGGGCACTCTATGCACTGTGAGTTTTGATGTTTGAGATACCAACTGGATGCTAATTCATGACCGTAGTCCGACTGAAATTCAGCTGCAGAACGATCCCGGCGCAAATATCGAAAGACTGCTGGCCGTCGCAAATATGAGCCATAAATACTCTGTCGCGTCATTCGAAACCTGGGCTCTGCGCATCATATGGATCCATTGCCAATCGCCGAGGGATTATCTGAACGACTGCGGTCAAAATATGCTGGATGGAATCTATGGCGCCGCAGCAGCTGGAGGACGGCGGGATTTGTGCAGTCTTGTCGAACAAAAATGGTTGCCGCGTTTGAAACAGGGCGGAGACCTTCAGCTCAGACATGCGCTCGATTTTGGCGATGCGCACGACATGCGAACGTTTCTTGGAGAAGCGTACTACCAGCAGGCGCGGGACATGAAGCCATTCGCCCCAGCACCAGCCATTGGATCGGAAGTTGTAGATTTCTCCCCGCTCAACCTTACTCCTAGCCAGCTCCATCGTCTACTTTCCGGATATTGCTCACTGTCGCTGTTCTGGGAGAAATTCAGCAGTACAGTTCTGACGAGCTGTGCCGCCGGGAACCACTCCAAGCACAAGAGCAAGATGAACGATATTTCAAGTTGGGACTGTAACGATCCTCTAAATATTTTGGAAGGATTGAAGCGTGCCCGATCCAATGCGCTACATGATTCTCATTCATGCAGGAGGGACTACATAGACACTCTCATATCCGGCTTCTCCGGTGCAAACCACTTTGTATGAGATTCAGACATTGATGCAGACTCAACGACGGCTTTCTTTCCTCCAAATTCTGAATGTAATATTGTACTATTACTGTTGAGATTACTTGACTCTTTTCTATGCATATTACAACCATTTTTTTTCGGCGCTCGCTTGGAGTGGTTACGCACCTAGTTGTACTACTGCATCTCAGCCTGTGAAGCGAGCAATAAGATTTTGAACGACGAGGAAAATGAATCTAAAGTAAATCTCAGGTGACAGACTGCACACTCTGCAACCGCTCTAAAAAATAAAGAACGTCTTTCACAATAGCCTGAAGCAAAATTTGCAACAATTCAACGTCCTTTGGTTCAAGCGCCGGCTCCCGGACCCGCATCCCGTGATCCCATCGTAACATCAGTGATCTCTCTCGATTTCCCTTTCTGGCCGTTGACTCTCCATTCGTCAACTTGCGCTCTGTTCCCGCCCACTTCTGGCTCGCCCACCTGCACTTATTACTTTGTCCTGACTGGATTGCGTTGTCGATGATACGCCGGCCACGGTGCGCCCGGGGCGGGACTCAGTCTATGTATCGCAGCACCTTCAAAGTCTTCTGGGGAGTTACTATTCTAGTAGAGGCAGAGGGTAGACTTTCTAGTGCGTCACGGTACACGCATCATAACTAGTACCTGCTCGCCGTCCTTTTTGTATCCGTCAACCGCGAGGAACCAGAGGCAGCTGTGTCGCTTGGATTCGCGTACCTCGTATGTCGCACCTTGCAGCCCACAGCGGAGGACGCCCACGGCCCGGGTGGACTCTCTTTGGTATGGAGGTTTTGAACGACCTTTCTATCAAATCTGTGTGCTTGTCACTCGTGGCGCGAATTGAGTCGAGTCTTCTAGCGCACGCTAGATCTGATATCAGATACTTACCGAGCTCAATGATAATCCATGGCCAATGCAGATACAACTCCCATCATCCGAACGACCCTTAATTGCTTAGCTTTTTTTCGTCTGCGGTCCATTCAGCTCAGTCAACGTCTCGTCTGCCGCATGCCGCTCTTTTAGTTTTGTCGACTTTATTACGACAACGGGTCGAAGCACAGTTGTCCCAGTTAAGCTCTGCAAGCCTGGCACTGAAATCCATCTCTCGAGTCTGAAAACGAACACGTCGCGCTACCGGAAGTGGCGTTTCGACTTCACAGAAACTGGTTTTGTAAGCTATACTGAGTGGAATTTTTTTCCCCCGAGCTTCAAAGTTTGAACATTTTTAGCGTGCTTCGAAATTCCTGTTGCGATTTTTTTCTTTAGCACTATTCCTGAGAGAAGCGGCGACATTTCTTCACTTTGTAGATTATACGTGAGGATGTCCAAATTAACCTTAGGCTAAGGACATCTTGAACCAAGAAACAGGCGTTCGAACCCATAGATAGCAATACACGCGCGTTGTGGTATTCCATGTCGGCCTTCGCACTATCGAAATCACTCCAAATTCCACGCGAAGATGAACAAGAGCCCTGCTGACAGGCTGATGATCATGGGAACCAAGCTTAGCACGTCGTGGTACTTCATGCCGGCCGACTGCAATTTTGCGAACGGAGAAGAAGCAGGCGTGAATCCACCATAAGTGTTTCTCTGATACGTCGCGGCCGGGGACCCTGCATCCATGGTTAGCAAGATGTAGCGCTTCAACGTTTCACAATTGACCTCGTCTAATACCCGAAACTCCGAATCCCAGCGCGGTAAGAATGGTCCCCGGAAGGCTTGAGGCGATACAAATTAGAGCGGACACTAGCAGAATGGTTTGTCGATGCGCTCTGACTACTCGAGGAGTTATATTCGGTTCGTACGGTATTTATAATATATCGCGGCTCACTGAGTGTCACTGCTGTACTGGTGTCCGTGGCTAAGAGCCAAGCAGCGACGATGGGGAGGGTCTTGCGATTCCAGTTTACAAGAGCCTTGAAAGTGTATCCCAGATACGACACTGCGATGCGTGCCACGTAATCGATGACACTGGGCAGCGTATCATAGCTCCACTTCAAGGCCGCTACCGACGTGTTCACAAGCCATTTCACGCGCGAGACGAGCGTATCCTTTGCTGTCACAGTGTGGACGTTAGAGAGTAACCGTGCACATAGAAATACATGTACGGCGTACACAGCGGCGGAGACAGAGCAAACGACCACAGAGTGTTGCCAACTCCCTCTTTGCCCGAAAAACAATCCGATACCCTTTGCAAAACTGAAGGACTATGAGATGGACTTTGGAGGCTCCGGGCAGCCTCGGTGGACAACTCACGATCGTCGAATTGAATTGCCAGAATCACAGGGATGAAGTAGGACATTTTGGCGAATGAGATGTGTGCCGGCCACTGAAGTTTGCTGTTTTGTGGGTACAGGTGGGGGCTAAGGCGGCAGTTTGGTAATCAGAAGTAAATCGTGAGACGATGTGAGTGATAGATCACTACAACGTCTCCTGTACCACTCGAGGATTCTTCGAAGCACGCTCCAAGCGTCAAACGCGTGATAACGCGTGTTCAATGGACTTTCAGCTGAGTGTGTATTATTATTTAACGATTGTCATATTTCAGTCATTGACACTCATCACCCTCCCAAATAAATGAAAATGAAATCACAAATTTGAACCGTATACCAATCCAGAATAACATGCGCTCTTGCCCGACCACTGGCCTGAAGCAAAATTCACAACAACTCAACGTTCATGGTTCAAAACCGGCATCCCATGATCCCATCATAGCATCAGTGATGTCTCGGTTTCCTTCAAGTTTTCTGGTCGTTGCAAGGTCGTTGACTCTCCCTTCCTCAAGTTGCGCTCTGTTCCCGCCCACTTCTGGCTCGCCCACCTGGAATTCTTTCCACTTAGTCTTGAGTGGATTGTCGCCACGCCAGCCACGGTGCGCCCGGGGCCGGACGCAGTCTAACTTCTTCAAAGTCTTCCGAGAAGTTTTTACTGCTACTACTAGTCTAGTCGCGGGAGCTCGCGGGAGAGGGTATACTTTCTAGTGAATCAAGCTGCACGAATCCCACCTGGTACCTGCTCGCCGCTCTTTGTGTAGCCTCCGACCTCGAGGAACCCAGAGGCAGATGTGTCGCTTGGATTTCGCGTACCTCGTACCTTGCAGCCTACAGCGGAGGACGCCCACGGCCCGGGTGGACTCTCTTTGGTATGGAGGGTCTTGGCACCCCTCATATCAAAGCTGCGTGCTTCTCACTCGTCGCGCCGAATTGAATGGAGTCTTCTAGCGCACGCTAGATCCAATATCAGATACTTACGGAGCTCAATGATAATCCATGGATCCAGATACCCTGCCCCAGCCCAATCGCTCTGGATGTTCTTGGGGCCCGAATTTAGACTCGCCCGGCTGAGGTCGCTACAGGTTCTTTCTCAGGCCGTACTACTGCTCCCTGGTGAACGGATGCACGAGCTCGCGGCTTGGCTTTCCCTCTTCTACCTGCAGTCTTGGTAGTACTAGGCTCGTCGTCGTGATGCGTTTGCCGAGAACGGCCTCGGAACTCGATCTCATTTGGACGGTCCTCTCGCATGCAGCACCTCGACCCCGCATTACGATTTATCCACGCCGAATTCCCGGCCTGTTCCCTCAACTTGAAGCCAAGCCTTCTAGTCTGGGCGCAGCACACGCTAGTATCATGTACATATCTGAATACCGCTATCACAAAAAGTAACCGGAAATCTGATGCATCAGACCATGTGCACCGAATTCACCACCTACTATCAGGAGATGCCTGAGGTCCTCCCTATGGATAGCATAACTTGTCTCAGAGAAATGGTCCATTTGCTTGTCTATCGTGGCGGACAGATCAGCCGTGCTTGTTGCCATACGCTGCCTCATCAACCGCAAGGCAAAATCTCTGGAAGAAAACTCTGGACACGTGATGGAGAGCCTGGTGCTCATGGAGCAGACTCAACAGCATCTGAGTGGATTTCATAACATCCAGATCATAGATCATGCAGCATAACAGAGCTGCAAACTGTGCTTCAACTAAGGCAGCGAAATTTCAACATACATCACCAAACACTCGATTGGGAACACGGTCCCCAAGCAGGGGTACTAGAGATAAGTTATACGAATTCTCTACTGTCTCCTCAATGACTTTTCAGCGAGGATATGGTGGTAAATGGCAGATTTTGTGGCTAAACAAGACAACACTCCATCTGAGGACCACGCAGGATTGACTGGCTGAACATGTTGGCCTGTTTCACCCCATTTAAGCAGTTACTTCCTAAGTATTTGGGGCTTAAATTGTTGAGAACATCCCCAGGAATTCTCTCAGAAAATACTAGACCCTGTCTATACACAACGCCACCGCTGCGCAAAACGGTTTGGGCATTGGGGGCAAAATCACGTGCAACGGAATTTCCCGATTTATCGAACACATACTGATCGTTGTCATTCCCGAAAGTGAGTGGGAGGCAGCCATATAACCTAGAAACATCTATATGTGGTTGGAAGTCAATAACTCACCATTGCGATCACATAGACGAATTCCGGTTACTTTTGGGATAGCGAGTACAGATGCGAGCCTACACCTGGATCCGCGCGGGCCCGTCGTTCATTTATCTGGGCTCCATATGGCACGCGAGCTTTCGTAGGTAGACATAAGGTCAGGGCGAGAGTACGTTTTCCTCGCCATCGCCCGCTCTTGGCTGGGACATGTTCTCGCGGCTCAAATGCGTCTACTTCCTCGCCTCTGGGCCCCGGTCTGAATCCTGAACAGTGAATTGCTCCGTGGACCGGCTGCTGTCGTGACTTGCGCCTCGGAGGGAGGATGGGTTTTACATTTTAAAGGACAGAGGGCGTCTCTGGCTCACTCATTTGAGTCTGCACAAGCCAAGAACCGTTTATCTAAGTCGACGCGTGTCGTATTATTTACCTCGGTCCTAGGCCACCGCCCGCAGCTCCTTGGTGTGCCTTGGCTCGGGTTACTGGTGCCTTTGATGATCACTATTAGGCTATTCTCTCGCTCGAGCTTCTCCCGCCCGATGGCGATGGCGTCCCCCGATTTGGATCGCCAAGGGACCGAGCATACTGTACGTCTTTCCCCACTCTGAGATCTACGAATCATGCTTACATCTCTACCCACAACTCACAGTCGTCGAATTAAATTGCCAGAATCACAGGGATGAAATAGTACATTTTGGCGAATGAGATGTGTGCCGGTCACTGAAGTTTGTCCTGGGAGCTAAGGCGGCAGCTGTGACGTGTAATCACGGAATTAAATCATGAGACGATGTAAGGTTTAACCGTCTATTAAGAGTACAACGTCTCCTGTGTCGCTCGAGCATTCTCTGGACTTTCAGTGCCAGTATACACGATCGCCAACCATATTTCATTGCATGATATTAACACTCACCCTCCCAAATAAAATGACAAATTTGAACTGTCTGTACACCAATCCAGAATAATATGCACTCACTAGCCTGGAGCAAATTCGCATTAATCCAACTCAACGTGGTCTCAAACATCCGCCTCCAACAACGCTCCGATCATATCGATTCCGTTGTGGAAAGTGACCTGATCAGGGCCAGGAGTGATGGGAATGAAGGAAAAGATATAAAAGACGAACACATCGGCTCCCAAAGGATCATCCCATCATCGTCTCGATGTTCGGTCTACTCCGAGCCTCATTGATGTCCTCTCGGCGTCCTTTTCGATGTCGAGGGGAATCTCCCGGTCGATGTCAAACACAACACCCTGGCCTGTAACTATTTCATGGCCCTTGCCCGGCGTTTCCACTAACCATTCTCAGTACAGGGACCCTTACATAGGAAAAGACGCAGAGTACATGGCGCGATACCGTGCCATGTACGAGCGCTGGCACTATCCGCCTGTCGTCCCTCAGCCATGGTCATGTGAATGGCGCTACTGGGGCTTCGGACGCGATGTCCCGTATTTCGTCGAGCGTTTCCGCGAAGACTTTCGGAATCAACGAAGTGGACCCTGTCGCGTTCCTTCCGGATCAGCCAGAGCCGATTTTCTTATTTGCTTCGGAAGGCCGATACTATATTCTCAACGATTGGCAAATGCAGCGTTTCAACGCCGAGTTTGCGTCGCATGCTGATTTCCTGAGCCGGGTGACCGCCGAGTGGAATAATGTGATGGACGTGGACGGACGTCCTTAGTAAGTGAACTACGACACAGATGTACAGAGTTGGTTTGGAGGAGCTGCAACTTTAGCCACGCCACACTTGATTGCAACACCGATACCATGCATGGTTTTCACGGTATAGTGCGTGAAGAAAAGCTGAGACATGGGCCCCCTTATTTGTGGAGCCATAACGTTTCTCAACAAGTTCGAGAAATTTGGCTGGTTTTCGGTCACATTTTTCTGTTGTGTAGCCTCTATTTTTCCAACAGTTTCGCTTAGTTTTTCTGCAGATTTTTAATTTTCGTCCGTTGCAAATAAGCTCTATCCTTGGTTCAAACCCCGGCTCCCGGACCCGCATCCCGCGATCCCATCATAGCATCAGTGATCTCTCGATTTCCTTTTCTGGCCGTTGATTCTCCCTTCCTCAAGTTGCGCTCTGTTCCCGCCCACTTCTGGCTCGCCCACCTGGAATTCTTTCCACTTAGTCTTGACTGGATTGTCGCCACGCCAGCCGTGGTGCGCCCGGGGCCGGACTCAGTCTAGCTTCTTCAAAGTCTTCCGAGAAGTTGTTACTGCTACTACTAGTCTAGTAGAGGGAGAGGGTATACTTTCTAGTGCCTCACGGTACACCATTTCTGCCTGTCACCTGCTCGCCGCCCCGCCCTTGTTGTAGCCGCCAACCGCGAGGAACCCAGGCAGAGGTGTCCCTTGGATTTCGGGTACCTCGTACGTCGTACTTGCAGCCTACAGTGGAAGACAGCCACGCCCGCGGCCCGGGTGGACTCTCTTTGGAATGGAGGTTGTGGACACCCCATATATTGAAGCTTCGTGCTTGTCACATGAACGGAGTCTTCTAGCGCACACTAGATCCAATATCACTGCCAGCCTAATATCAGATACTTCCCGAGCTCAATGATAATCCATGGCCAATGCAGGTGCCCTGCCTCGGTCCTATCGCTCTGGACCCGGCGCACTTGCATCTGTTCTTGGGGCCCGAATTTAGACTCGCCTGGCTGAGGTGGCTGCAGGTTCTTTCTCAGGTCGTACTACTGCTCTCTGGTAAACGAATGCATGAGCTCGCGGCTTGAGTTTCCTCTGCCTTGACGGTACTAGTCTCGTCGTCGCGAGCGCTTTGTCGAGAACGAGCTCGGAACACGATCTCACCTGGACGGTCCTCAGTCGACTCGAGTCCCACAGTCAGGTCTGGTTTTCTTCCACATGCAGCGCCTCGACCCCGGACGATCCTCGTATTACAATTTTCCACGCCGAATTCCCGGCCGTCCCTCAGCTTGGGCCAAGCCTTCTAGTCTGGGCGCAGCACACGCTAGTATCACTGGTACATATCTGAATACAGATGGCGAGCCAGTCATCTCGCCCTAACCTGGATCCGCGGTCGGACCCGTCGTTCATTTATCTGGGTTCCATATGGCACACGAGCTTTCGTAGGTGACATAAGGCTCAGGGTGAGATCGTGTTCCTCGCCATCGCCCACTCTTGGCTGGGGCGTGTTCTTGCGGCTCGAGTGCCTCTGCTTCCTCGCCTCTGGCCGGTCTGAATCCTAATCTGTGATTTACTCCGTGGACCGGCTGCTGTGGTGACTTGCGCCTCGGAGGGAGAATGGATTTCGCATTTTAAAAGGACCGAGAGCGTCTCTGGCCCGCCCATCCGAGTACGCACAAGCCCAAGAACTGTTTATCCAAGTCGACGCGTGTCGTATTACTTTACATGGGCCCTGGCTACCACCCGCAGTTCCTCGGTGTGCCTTGGCTCGGGTTACTGGTACCTGATGGTCACTAGTTAGGCTATTCTGTGGCTGGGCTTCTCCCGCCCGATGGCGATGGCATCCTCCGAGCTTGGATCGCCAAGGGACCGAGCGCTCTCATACGTACGGCTTTCCCCGCTCTGAGATCACTACGAATCGTGCTTACATCTCTACCCTCAGATCGCTAGCTCGCGCACGCATTCTTCCTCAGTCTCAGATCTGTTGGATCGCGCTCTGCGTCGTAGTTAGCAGTTGCCGGCGCCTCTTCCCTGGTTGCTGGCTGTGCGCGTCACGATGTGGTGTATCCATCGATGGTGCCTTTGGCCCGGAAATTAAATCAATCGATGAGGGTAAAAGAATGTTGACGTTGTCTTGTACTCTGGTTATAACAAAGAATGTACTCTACAACAAGAGTGTTTTTTTTTGCGTACAAAGAGTCGTAGTCAAGGCTGGGACGTGTTGATTGTTTCGTCTTTCGCTTCGCTCACGTGAGACCCGGCGAAAAAAGTGAAAATCGGAGCTGATCAGATTCTCCTTGTCTTCCTACCTCCACAAGTCTCCACTCTTTCCCCAAGGTAACGGCTGGCTTGCCACTCTATTCTCTCCCATTAAACGCCCTCGCTGACCGTTATACGCACAGAGCAAAATGGATCTGCAGACACTCTCGAATCTGTTCGCGGCGACGCTGAGCAGCGACCCCAACGCGCGCAGGGCCGCCGAGCTCCAGATCCGCAAGGTAATTCTCGTACTTTTCTGTCAAGCTTAATAGGCTGTTTCTGACTTGGACTTGCATTAACTCATTAATCTCGCTTTGGGGTACTTATAGGTCGGCAATGAGGCGGGGATGATAGCTGCTCTGCTGCAAATCATCGGCGCAGACACCATCGACCTGTACGTGTCGAACGCGTCTTTTCTTGTCCTGCTGCGAGTACGAGTCCGAGTACTGATGAACGCGCACACGCACTCGCAGCGCGACCCGCCAGGCATGCGCCGTTTGGATGAAAAATCGCGTCCACGCAAACTACACCATCGACACAGTCGGCGCCGCGCGGCGCACAGACCAGGCCCGTCCAGCACCGGTGTCGCGCAGTCCGATCGCGAGGCCCTCCGCTCGTCCCTCTTGCCCCTCCTCGCCGCGTCTCCAAGCAGGAGCATCACCGTGCAGCTCGCGAGCGCGCTGAAGACGATCGTGGCGCACGATTTCCCCGAGCGGTGGCCGGGGCTCGTGGACGCTATCAAAGGGTTGCTAACCAGTGGCGACATCAGGCACGTCCATGCAGGGTGTGTGGCAAGCTTGGAGGCGGTCAGGGCGTTTCGGTGAGTTCGGCGCGTTTTTTCCCCTCCTTTACCTCATCCCTTCTTCTTCCTCTTGTTATTTTTCTCGCGTTTTCTTCTATGTTATCAAAAGAATCTGTTCTTGGATTTTTTCTTTTAATTTTCTCTTGATGAAATGAAATCGTCACGCGAATCTCCGCTAACGTACGCGCAGATTCCGCCAAAAGCCCGACATCCTGCCCCCCCTCGCTGCCGCGCTGTTTCCCACGCTCGTGGGCATTGCGACCCAGATGATGCAGACGCCCCCCAGTGCTGCGCAGGAGATCCCGACAATGCTGCATTTGATTTTGAAGACGTATAAAACTAGGTACGTGCTCTTTCTACGCGTGCATTTCTTTGTCTTTTGTCTTGCGCCTTTTTCGAGGCGCGAGGAGAAGTTTTTTGAGCGCGAGGAAGAGGAGGGAGGAGGACGCGTGAAGCCGGTGCGCGTGTGCGCGTTTCTCGTGTCTGCTTCTTCTACCGTAATCCTTTACCACGAATCGGCTAATGAAATGTCATTTCTTTCACAGCATCGTCGTGCACCTCTCTGCGCACCAGCAGTCTGCCGAGAGCCTCGTTCCGTGGGGACAGGTGAGTTTCCTTCTTTCTTCTACTTCGCTCTGCGGAGGAGTCGGAGGGTGTGTGACTGCGCATCCTTGCATTGCGCACGTCTCGCCTTTTATTCGGAACGAACCTCGTCTTCTTCCTCTTTTTCCTCTTGTCCTCTCCAAAATCCTCGTCCTTACATCCAACTAAATTATATTCCAAAAACAGCTCCTCTTCGCGTCGTGAACCTCCAGATCCCCAAAGATGCCGTGCCAGAGGACGAGGACGACCGCGAACGGAGCGAGTGGTGGCGCACGAAGAAATGGGCGTATGGCGTGTGGGGAGGTTGTTCCATCGGTGCGTGCATTTCCCTTTTCCATTGTTTTTCGCGCTCTCGTTCGGAGGGGCGAGATACCCGCTCCCAAACTCTCACTACCCTGCATATACTTTCCCTGCCTCGCTCCCCTTTGTTCCTTTCATCATTCTCGAAATAATGTAAAGACACCCTAACACGCGTTGCAGATTCGGCAACCCTCGCAGCTGCCCAGCACGATGCAGGCCGAGTACAGCGCGTTCGCGGCGCACTTTGTGTCCATGTTCGCGCCGGAGATATTGGCGATTTATCTGCGTCAGGTTCGTCCTGAATTTTACTCCCAAAAACGAAGCAAAGGAACGATTGGCTGATGCGTCGCACAGGTGGAGCTGTATGTGAGCAACCAGCAGTGGCTCAGCAAAAAGTGCCAGTACCAGATCTTTTCGTTCTTCACCGAATGGTGAGTCGTGTCTTCCCTCTTCCCTCTTCCCCGCCCCTCCTTCCTCCTTCCGCTCGCTAACGAAAAACTGACAAACGACTAGCATCAAACCCAAGTCCACCTGGACCCTCCTGAAGCCGCACGTCCAGTCTCTCGTCGAGTCGTTCGTCTTCCCCCAGCTGTCGTTCACGGCGGGCAAGCAGCACCTGTGGGAGAGCGACCCGGTGGATTATGTGCGGATTAGTGTTGGTGCGTCGTCTTCTCGCGATCTGAACGACACCTTCCTCCACCGTTCTTGCGTCTTCTTTTGTACCTATTGTTTTTTGCGAGAGGGGATGTATTTCGAATTGGAGTTGCGGCTTGTACTGGAGGGGACTTCGCGGAAAGCGAAGGCGACGCCGCTGACAGGATGTGTGCGAGATAAAACGCGACGCGACGAGGACTCTATTTACTTTCTCTTCCTTCCGCTCTCTCTCCCTTCTCTACCACTCTCTCCTTTCCAAGAATACACCTCGCTAACACCCTCTTCGTGCGACAGACGAATACGAGTCCTTCGCGACCCCCGTGTCGGCAGCGACCAGCTTCCTCTTCTCGCTCGCTAGCAACCGCACCAAGACGACGTTCATGCCGATTCTCGGCTTTATTAATGGGGTGTTGCGGTCGTGAGTCTTTTGTTTCTTTCTTGGCCGAGACGCATATTCGTGCTTTCCTTGGTTACACTCGCTCGATTCGCCTTCTTGACTGAGGGATTGACGGGAGTGGAGTCCATGACGACGAGTACAATACATAAGAAGAGGAGGGAATGTACATGGCGAGGCAGAGAGTTGCGCGTTTTCACCCGCCGAGCCGGGTCGCGTCTTTGCCAGCGTCGCGCACTGCCCCGTCCCTGGTTTCCTGCACCCTCTTCCTACACCTCTCTCTTTCTTTGTCCTTCCTTCCCTCTTCCTCCTTCCCTCATCCTCCGTCCGTCTCCCCTCCCTTCCTCATACTAACTCCCCCGTGACAGGAATGCCTCTGCCCCCCAGCGCTTCGGCGCGCTCAATATGACCGCCGCGCTCGGGCCATGGATCATGCGCCACCCGGACGTCGGGAACAACATGGAGCAATTGTGCTCCAGTTTGTGACGCCTGAGTTTGCTAGTGCGGAGGGGTATATGCGGGCGATCGTAAGTTTACGTTCCTCTTCCCTCCCTCCTTCTGTTGTATACATATGAACGGACGCTGACGCTACGTGCCTTTTCTCAGGCCTGTGAGGTGCTCGGCACCGTCACGAAGGAAGGGCTCAATGGTCGTCGTCGGAGCACCTCAATGTCCACTTCCGCGCGGTCGCGGCGGCGCTCGACGACCCGGAGTTCCCTGTGCGCGTGCAGGCGGCGTTGGCCCTGACGGAGATGGTTATTATGCATGATGAGGGTGCGTCTGTCTCATACTTTCCTCTGCGGCAAGCGATGAAGGGATGCTGATGTATGTATTTCTGAAATTATAGTCAAGACGGCCGTGTCGCCGCAAGTCGGGAAGGTCATCCAGGACCTGCTCAAGATGTCCGACGAGACAGACCTCGACATCCTCAATCGCAGCATGGAGGTGATGGTCGAGGCGTTCCAGACGGAGCTGTTGCCAGTGGCGCGCAGTTGACGGCGAGGCTGGTGCGTCCAAGCTTCCTTCCTTCCCTCTCTTCCTCCATCATATCCTTATCCTGCATATACCCTCCCCCTTATAATCTGTTATTAACGCGACTCTCAGTGCGACTCGTACCTCCGCTTGTCAAAGAGAGCATCGTCGCAGACGAGTCAGAGCTCTCGCTCGCAGCTGGGGAGAACATCGACAGTATCTTGAGCGGGGACGACGACAAACCTATGCGGCTATGGGTGTCGCAAAGACGATTGGGACCGTGCGTTTCATGACTTGCGCGCTTTATCTCTGCTAACGCATCGGTTCTTTTCAGATCATCTCGTCCATCGACAGCGCGCCGGAGATCTTGGCGCAGGTGCAGGAGGTTATCATCCCCGTTATCACGTTCACGTTCAAGCATAAGATTCTGGGTGTGTTCCTCCTTCCTCATCTCCACCTCTTCTTGCTCCTCCGTATACCCTCCTATGTGTGCTGACCAATCGCGCAGACTTGTTCGACAACATGTACGAGCTGGTGGACAGCCTGACGTTCAAGCTGCGCGCGATCTCGCCGAACCTGTGGCCCGTTTTCGAGCTGACGTATAACCTGTTCAAGTCTGACGCAGTGGATTTCCTCGAGGGTACGCCCGTTCAAATTCTAAACTCCTTCGCTCACATAGAGTACTTAGAGATGCTCCCGTCGCTGGACAACTTCGTCTCGTACGGGAGCGATGTGATCAAAACGCGCCCGGACTATCAGCGCATGCTGCTCGACATCTACACGACCAGCATCTCGAGCGAGCATTGGGCGAGAACGACCGTGTTAATGGGTGCAAACTCGCTGAGAGCATCCTCCTCAATCTGCGCGGGAGCGTCGACGATGTGCGTTTTCCCCTTCTCCACACGCTCGCCCTTTACAACGTCGCTGACCATTCATATGTCTGCAGGCCCTCACGCCGATCATCGTCACCGCCCTCAGCCAGCTCGACAAGGCCGAGACGGCCCCCCTCCGCCTCGCGAACCTCGAAGTCCTTATCAACGCCGTGCTCTACAACCCCGCCGCTGCGCTGCACATCATGGACTCCACCCAGCCCGGCATGGCGCGCAAGTTCTTCGACACGTGGTTTGCGGCGATTGGGGACCACAACAAAATGCCGCGCGTGCACGACAAGAAGCTGTCGATCATGGCGCTTTGTGCGCTGCTTGAGATGCCGGCCGGCGCGGTGCCGGAGACGCTCAAGGATGGTTGGGCGGGGATTGTGGGGGGCGTGCTGAAGATTTTCAAGGATTTACCAGAGGCGATTGAAGGTGCGTCAATGTCGCAGATCTAAGTTTGGGCATCGTTGCTGATGATCCACGCAGCTCGCAAGGCCTTGGAGGACCTGGAGGAGGACGAGGAGGACGATGACCTTGTCCAGGAGAAGATACTGAACATGAATGAGGACGACGGTAAGTGCTTGCTTTCGGAATTCCGAATCAGGTCATCTCACGCCAAGACGCAGAGGACGTGTGGGACGAGGATTCTGCGTATCTTGAGATGCTTGCAAATGAGGTGAGGAGCATTGCCGGATGATGAATATTCACTCACTCGGCACGCAGGGTGCGCGTCTCCGAGAAAAATCCGAAAAAGTCGAGGCTGGGGAGGAGAGGACGATGACGACGACGACGAAGACGAGATCTCCGAGGAGCTAGGGTACTTCAGTGCCCTCGACAACGTGGACCCCTACGCTTCTTTCAAAGTCGCGTTGACCAGTGAGCACATTCTCACCGGTGGTGAAAATAAATGCCTATTTTTCTTCCAGCCTTCCAAATGCAAAATGCCCCCGTATACCAGGTGGCGACGACGTCTCTTACGCTCGAGCAGCAGACGCTTCTGATGGAAGTCATGCGGATAGCGGAGACCCAGGCTGGCACCACGCCCGCCTAGAATACCTCACCTTTTTTTCTTTTCCTTTTCTGGATCTTCTGTTCTCCCTCCATCACACATCGCTTTGCAGTCTCCCATCTCTCCCATCGTCACGACCCTCTCCCCTGTTTCCTGCTCTCATCACGATCTATGGTCTCCCTATACACTAAACTCTTTAACGACACGACTTCCTCCCCTCTTCCTCTGACTTTAAATAAATGTGATGTACCATTCCCGGATAGTATTACCTTGTGTCAGGCATATAATATTCACGGAGAATAACACGTCTTTTAATTATTATTTCCAGTCGGCGCCCGCCCAGATACACGGGAGAAACGAAGCGAAGATAGGAGAAGGATGTATAACCGCGCGCGCCTCGTCGGAGGCTATATAGGTGTACCTGATCCTCCTGTCGTATTTCTTGTGCTTCCTTTAGACGAGACTGGTAGTATAATAATAATATTCACGGAGAATAACACGTCTTTACTTACGATTCGGTCCCCGGTCTGTATTCGGGGGCTGTATGTGTCTGATTTCCTCTAGCGCCCAGTTCAGTTGAGGCCGAATATTACAAGTCGGCGCCCGCCTCATGCTGCTTGGGAAGAATAAGATAAGATGAGATGTATTGAGATGAGATGTGTCTGATTTTTTTCCACCGCGGTCGAGCTCACGGACGTTGTTCTGTGCCTTGTTCGCACCTTCCACCGTATGAAAATATCCATCACCTGCACCTTGGATGCTGCGCTCCGGCGCCGTACCGTTCGAACGTGCGGTAACTTCATTCCCGCGAGATCGCGGCTTACAAGATGGCAGACCAATGAGTGATACCGATAGACAACAAATACGGGAACAGGAAAAATAAAACAAACCCAGCTAGCTCGAACTTTAATAACCACTCGCCTTCCATGATCTGAGAAAATCCAACCTTCTTCACGTTCACCTCAGATGCGACCATCCTGCTGGCCGTGTCGGGTTGCACCTGGGTGTCGGCGGGCGTAGTTCAAGCATATGATACGACTCGAATTCATTTCGGCGAGATAGCTTAGACTGCAGATAACTTGAAGTTAGACTGAAACAAAAATAAAATAGACGTTCGCACCTTCCGTATCTGTACGGGTACAATCTGGTGCATGTGCACTCCCGCGAGCTGGCGATGCAAGAAGGCGGACGGAGAATTATGAGCGATAAAGGAACGAAAAGAAAGGAAAACTAGCTAGAACCACCGTCCGCTAATAATATCCCTTCACCTCGGATGCGGCCGTGCTGCTGACCGTGCCAGGTTGGAGTCTAGGATCCGTACAATTCGAGTGTATGGTGAGGCGGATCCATTCCTGCGAAACGGATACATGAGGACAGATAAGGGATGTGAAATGAGAAATAAAATGAAACCAACGATAAAAGGGATTGATTACATCCAACCGGTGTCACAGCATAATACTTCCAGAACCCAAAGGGAAGTGAATTATGCCACGAAAGCAACAGAGATCGTACGTCCTGCTTCTCCTTCTTGCCTTGAGTTCCGGTAAACGCGGTGCCATTAATTTTGTGCTAACCGGGTATGTGGCGCCGTCTTCGACGCCATACGCCTCCATTGAACAGCCTGCTTTTTTCTGGAGGAGAATAAGTTTGGCTGCTGAGCGACGGAGTCATTTGATCATTGTCACATACCTAAGTTATATCAAACTGAGGCACTAGAACCAAGATGGAAAACGAAACCATCTTAGATGGTGCATTATTAACTGACACAATAGGAAAGCGAGTACCCAGCGCAGCACCGAGGCGGCTTCTTGGAGTAGCGGCCGACATCCGTGTGGGTCTACCCACGCCCGTCCCAGCGTCGCGGTCTAAGCCGTGAAATAAATATAGGAGCCAATTACCGCTCGCACAGATATCTATATCTTCGGACGCGGACGCCGTTCAAATCTAGGGGCGATGGACATCCCGGGCGCGAAGGTGCGACCGTTCGAGATCTAACACTCGGTCCCGCGCTGTTGCGATTTGGACTCGGAGAACTAGAGGTTGGGTTAGTGAATGTGTGAACAACAAGTTAGATTTCAAATTGAAGCGAATCCACGCCGGGAGGGCTCTCATGGCGATCCCACGGCGAGCCGCTCGGACGCGAAGAACGGGACTGCACCGATACAGGAAATGAAAGTTTGACAGCTCCTGTGTGTAAACGCGCTTGGGTCAGACGCATCCTGCACACTTACGCGTCCCAGCGAACCCCGTTGATATGTTCCCTCGAAACAAGTGCGTTCCGGATCAAAGATTGTCTGGACGGCAGATAATCTGCGAACAAGCTTTGCGCAGCATGCAGGTAGGTGCTTCGGGGGCCCGTGACTTCTGGGCGAGATGGCCGAGGGCGAGTCATTGGTTATATTCAGAGAATCCAAGCACGTATCACGAAACAGGGAAAGTGACCGTGACAATTTTGCTTTTGGCTATTGTCCCTTTGCATGTGTGCAGGATCGCCTAGCTTCGCGCGCCTTCTCATCGTTCGTTCGCTGCATTCATACAGCCCCTGTCCAGGTCTTGCCGTCGGCGCTGAGCAACCACTGAGTCGGAAACCGACCGTCCTCCGCGGGGAGACGCACCCTTCCGACTGGTCTAGGCTATCTGACGGCACCTAGTTTGACGGAAAGTGGCAGACAGACGCAATTTGCTTCGAATGAACGAAGTGGAAGCCCAGCCACTTACGCCGAACTTGTTTTGGATTCGCAGACCAGATGACGCCGAATCGACAGGCACTGTTCCCACAAGAGAGTTATTTCGAGGTATTTGCTCATAGTTGTGCGTTGCAATCCGTTGGACGAGCCACTTCCGACGTTCAAGGAGGGTCGCATGACACACACGTCCCAATTCGCCGGGAGGTGTTGTGTTCTCCCGTCGTTGGAGCGCGAGGCTGCACCCGTCCAAGCCTGAGAAGGGAAGGGTCGAGAGCGCAGGGCGGCATGTGCGTACATATATCAGCTGGCCAACGTTCGCCTCGGCGCGTCCGTGCTAGTGCGCTGTGGAAGGGATCCTTGCCCGCGTTCCCAAGCTGTCATATACAGTATGCTCGGGCGAGGGGCCGGGCGCCCGACGACACAGCGCCGTGCCTGTCTGCAAATTGCATTTTCGGCCTGGAAAGAAACGTAATTAAAGTGTGCAGGTTGTTGACGTGGGTCTGTCTTCGGATTGGCACAGATACACATACACGACCCACCCTCAAGTATGGGCTGCCGGCACGAAATCCGTGCGTGGACTGGGTTTTAATCATCGTGCACGTCGAGCATAATCATCGAACCAATTTTGATCGTTGGATGAATACTCTGGCATGCGTGATAGATGGTAGCTTGAGAGCCAGAGCTTGCTTACTTTGTTTGGCGACCGGTTCTGGGGTACATCCAACCACTGGCAGAAAGCAATCCCGGCACCATGCGAGGTGGGAGGGCCGTAATTAATTACCAATGGCGGAAGAAACACCTCGAGCTTGACTGGGACAGGGATTGCGTTGACGGCCTGGGAGACGCCGAACACGAAGTCAGTCGGTTTCGAGATGCCTAGTGACATGTAGGAATCGAACCACAGCAGAAAGCGTGTCTGTGTGTCTGAGGCAGCTTGAATTGGAATTATTTGCTGCACACACAACTGAGCATCAGAGACGGATCAGTTAGACGGGATTCTTTTCGAGCCAGCCACAAGCCACCAACAGATTCTCCATTGCCGGCATTTATGATTTAGGGATAGGTGTTTGATTTGGGGATGGCGTTCCCCAATATCTCGGAACGAGAAGCGACCGAGGGGTAGGTTCTGTGAATTAGATGGGTTTGGTTTGACGAGGAAGATGGCTCTGAGAGGAATCGATTCTGAGGGGAATCGGTTCTCGCTAGATGGATAGGTGACTGGATGATGGGAAGGCCACAGTGCAGGGGTAATAGGGTCCAACAGATATTATCGAACGCAGTGATTGTTCGTTGCTACACGTCTCGCTGCGTAACATCCTGCACGGGCTGTCTGGAAGTCGGGCCGCAGAGGTGTTCGAGAAGAGGTCGCGGATGCAGACGGAGCCTCCAGCCTTCTGGATCGCTATCATACCTCCAGTTCAGGAACGCACAGCAACTGTTCTTCGTCCGTCCCTCGTAATGTTGCGCCGCCGTCGAGCCTGCAGAGAGCCGGTGATCTGCGCGCGACGCTCAAGCGCAAGCTCAGCACGATCGGAGCGTGTTTGACTTTGCTTGATATTGATATTGTATTCCGCGCCCTCGCATACCTTCTGGCGAATGCATGCCGGTGCGCTTCATTTTAATTTCATAGAATGCACAATAGACGATCGAACCATGCCCCCCATCGATCAGAGCCGGATATATTGAGCAATGCACCATATCGAGGCTGGATGCGATGCTTGGGGCGCCAATGCCTTTTTTTGGATGCGGTACGTGTTCGATCAGGGGATATCGGTGTGGGACCATAGCCGAGGCAGATCAGAATCTGTTTCTGAATAGAGTTGGAAGGATGAAGGGCTGGAGGCGTATCCCAGTACGAAATCGTTTTGCATCTCATCCAGGGGCAGTGGCAGACACGCTTTCAATGCCAGGCCAGAAGTTCCAGAGTCGCGGGTGACAATTGCCAAGAGCTTAGGTCTACGTGAAAGCGGGCTTGAGATATTGCCTGGTCGAAGGTTAAGGTAAAAGAGGAATGGTTGGACCCGGCCGAATATCCGGGCTGATCTGATATTCCCACGATCGATCGGCCAACACTGCAAAGTTCAACTTGCAAACAGACGTCTAGCGCAGTCCGTGTCTTCGCTGCGCACTGGTTTTTCCATCCCGCTCAGGTCGTTGTGCGATGTTTCTTTGTGGACCATTTTTCTGAAACCACAGCTCGTTCATGCAAGTGTGGTTCAAACTTCCATTTTTTGGCCATTTCTCCGATCTCCTGATCTTGGGTCTTGCGTATTTCTGTTGCATTTGAACTTGAGAAAATCCAGTCATTCAAAAGATCTCAATCCGCCGCGTAATCATTCGACCCTCTTACCCCTCAGTTCAATGCTGAGTTCATTGACCTCGCATACAACAGGGAACTGAAATTTTATCGCACAAAACCAACACATTGACCAGTCACGTCGGCTCAGATGCTAGATTAAATTTACACACAGAGGCTTGATATGGTTCTTTCTATCCGAATCACAGTATCCCTCGTGGTCCAGGTGAAACCGGCGTACCCGGGATAACAAAAATACCGGATACACTGCAATGTTACGACCGAGCGCCGTCCAAACGTTGCCGGCTTATCGACTTTACAGCTATCTTCCTTGGGTTTAAATCCGGAGGATTCCGTCATAAATTTGAAAAAGGATCCGAACCTGAAATCAAGGAGCCGCTTCAGTGGCGTATTCGAACACAGCCGGGTTCAAAGTTTTCCGACTAGGAAGCAACTCGGAGGGTTTTATTTCTGAGCTAAATCATAAAAAAGACGACCAGGAGCTAATTTGGGCCGAAAAGGCATCGATATACTGACCAGAGGCAACAGTCGCTCCTTGCTCAACCTTGGTTAAATTGTTCCGCCTTGTTCTCCTCCGTGAACGAAACAGCGAGTGACCAGAGCCAAATTGGACTAACTTGGAGCTACCTTGAATAGCACTACTGGTATTATCCGTCATACGCGGCCTTTGTGGCAGGCTACTGAAGATCTCATGTCAAAAATGCAACGTTGACAATTACCATAATTGTGTGAATCTTGATGCGCTTCCAAGTACATCTATTCAACGGCCCGTAGAAAACAACACAGAATTATCGGGAAGATATCTCACGCGAGCTGAAAGATTAATACATATCAATCAAGTGTGTTCGGGAATCGTTCGGAGCTCGGTGTGGCCTCACTTTGCTTGCAGTCCGATGGACTGAAGGCCTTCCTGAAACACGATCAACCGTGACGAACAGTCAACCTCGGGTTGCCCGGGATGCTATCCTGGTAACTCACTGTGATGCCGGCTTGTCGGATACTGCTGTTGTTGAAAAATAGCATTAACGTCAAATTGAAAACGCTTCTTTCCGTCCTGAATATCAACCAAAAATACTTAGGTGTGTGGGACTGTGGATTGTCGGATGATGCGGTCTGTCCTCGAGGTGATTTTTTTCATTAGCGAACATTTGAGCTGCCAGACTGCAATGGTTGAGTTTGATTTTCTGAGTTGAACTGCCACACGTGATAGTTGGTTCACACCCCGCCATCAGCGGAGTGGCGGAGTGCGCCGACTCCGCCGTCGGCTGTCGGTTACTTCTAAGCGTGGTTTCTGCGAACTTTCACCGCGTGCCTCTCTTCCTTCTCCTCGTCGACGCCAGATTCTCCGTCCCCAAGCAATTCCCCGTCGCCGGTGGCCCTCTTCCCACATCCACGCGCACAAGTACGTGTATTCCTCATTGGTTTGTGTGGGTGTCCAAATCTCTCTCGGGTGCAGACCTTCACCCGATTCTCTTCGAAAGACGTCAAATACTCTTTCGACACGCCTTCCAACCTGTTCGCCGCTTCCCGACTCCCACTGGCTGCCTGAGTGACTCACCGATCTCGCGGATCTGCGAGAACTGTAATTTTGGGGTCCCCACTAACCGTCTCGGACTATCCCGGGCGCGTTAGATCACCTCGCGGAGCGGTTTCGCACTGTCACTGGAGCCGTCTACGCGTTCGGCCTCCGGTCTTGACTTGTTGTCTCAGCGCTAGTCTATTAATATTCGGCGTCTTCTGCTTAACTGCCTGTCATCTACATCTGGAGGTTTCTCTGCTCCCAATATTGATTTTTGATTAGACTCGCTGCACCCCTATCCGCCGCGATGTGTGTCGCCTTCTGGACCCTAGACCATCCAGACTATGCTCTGTGGGTCCTGCATTTGATTTTTCCGCATCAATACAATTATTTCCCGTCTTCCATTTCATTTTTCAATTCCAGTGTCTACACCTCCTCGGGTCTATCTCTTATCACTCTCAATCCATCGTACTTTGTCCGGATCCACTTATTCATTCTTGTGCTTATTTTATTTCATTTTAATTCTTATCACATTTGCAGAATCCTGTGCGCGAACCGCGACGAGTATCTCGCTCGCCCGGCGCTTGCCGCGGCGTTCCACTCCTTCGACAGTGACTCGAACTTCAGCTCCCCTTCGGACGCGCATCGCGTCCTCTCCGGGCGCGACACCCAGTCAAACGGCACCTGGCTCGGCCTCACACCGTCGACAGGCCGCGTCGCGGTCCTGACGAACATCACCGAGCCTCCACAGAGCCTCCCCTCCTCGCGCGGCGCGCTCGCGCCCGCATTCCTCCTCGCCGAGCCGCGCACGCCGCTAGACACGCTCTACCCGCCCGACGCGTCGTACGCGGGGTTTAATTTGCTCGTGCTGGAGGCGGAGTGGGAGGCGTCGTCCTCACCTCCCTCCCAATCCGCAGCAACAGCAGCGGCTACATCCCCGCGCGTCCACTTTCCCCACGCGTCCCTCCTCTCGAACGGCGGCGCGGCGGCGGATCGCCTCGCGTGCGCTGTTTCCCGCCGAGCGCGCATCGGGGGCCTCTCGAACGGGCTGCACGTCGGGGGCGACGGGGGGGACGCCTGGCCGAAAGTGATGCATGGGCGCGCGCTGTTCGCGCAGGCGGTCACGGCGCACGACGAGGCGCTGCGCGGTGACGCGGGGGACGCACAGAAGGGGGACGGAAACGCATATGGGGAAGTAAAGAAGCAAGAAGACGCAGACGCAGACGCCGCCTCGCGGGCCGCCTGTTCGCGCTGCTGCGCACGACGGCGGCAGAGCCGTGCGGACGCGGGAGGAGCTGCGACGGACTGTGGTGTGTGCGGCCGCTGGAGATACGGGCGGTGAATGCGAGCACTGCGCCGTCCACACCCACCACTTCGACACCCGCGGAGCCTACGTCTGCTACGATGCGGACGGCGACCCCACCCCCACCACGAACAAGCCGCCGGCGCACTACGCCACGCGCACCGCGAGCGTCCTCTTGTGCGGCGCTCGGGCGAGGCGTTATTTGTTGAGCGCGATGTGTGGCGCCTTAAGGTGGGGGCGCTGGGGGGCATGCAGCTGTACCAAGGTGGGGAGATTGGCGGGATGGACGTTCCAGTGTGGGAACGAAAGGATGGGGACGGCGAGCGGGTGTTTCGCGTACGAGTGGGGGTGGCTGCGTAGTTTGGGGAGGATATACGATATGGGGAAGGATGGGTGCTGCCATGGCCAGTGTACAGCGGTGTATGATGGAGGGTATGATAGAGTCGAATGCGTTTTTTCTTTCGTCTTTCATCTTCGCAATAACGTCTTCGCATCGGTATGTAACTTGATATCTCC
>JARJLF010002863.1:0-27352 GCA_029378395.1 Mycena leptocephala
GGAGCCAAAGTAGTCGCCGATGGGGCTGTGTAACTGATGTCGCGTGGCATGGCCAAATCAGCTGCCAAATCAGGCCATAAATCCGAGATTAGGGCTTCGACCCGTCCGTCCCGTCAGACGGCCGGGTCGAAAGACGGCCGTCTTTTGCAACGGACGGGGCTCACCCGTCCGTCAGGGCCCAAGCCAAGAGGTCCTGACGGACGGGTGCCGTCCGTCATACCCGTTACGGCCGTCGACGGGTGATTTTAATTTTAATTTCAATCTTTGGTGCCTTTGGCCTCTCTAGTAAGGCCAGAAAATGTATGTGAAAGCTAAACATGTATGGTGAGCCAGGAAATGTTTCTTAGACGCCTCCGTGCTACTCACAAGCGTGCTTTGACAAACATTCAAGATATTGTTCAGCCTTTACATAAGCTTGCGCGGCAGAACTCGCATCCATTGGAAAAATTCTCCCGAGGGACGCGACTGCATGCGTCTGGGCATTGGCATCCTATCTCATAAAATGGAGCCTGGACTTACTGGCGGTGCATGGAATTTCTCGCGCGAGCAGATGCCATTTATGGAAGTTATGACGGCGGCCCGGGCATACAACCAACGTCTCCAAATGGCTCAGGAATGCTGGTGAAGGTACAGTAATCCTCCAGTTCACTTTTAGAACCGCGCCGTAGGTCTCCAGGGCACAGTAGCCTGCAGGAATAGTGAATTTCAGTGTTAATCCGGTGGGACCCGTCAACCCGTCGACGGATGGGTACGGGTGCACCCGTTGACGGGCCCACCCGTCCGGCACCCGTCCGTCAGAGAAGAGGATCTCATCTCGTGTCGGACGGGTACCGACCCGTCGTGACGGGACCCGTACCTGTCAGCGACGGGGACGGGTCGAAGCCCTATCCGAGATGCCTCTGGTGGACTGGGGGGAAAAAAGAGCTTGAGGGAATACCTAGAGTTGTGGGGTTTAAAATATTAGTATGAATATTAGTGGATGGTACTCATGAACCCTTGCAGAGGTGGATTGGATTATGCTATGTTACAAACAGTGGGGTCGCTTCAATTCGGTGTTATGTCTCAATTTGGAGGCCCCTTGACGTGTTGTGATCTATGTGCCGGATCAGTAGATCGCTCGTTACTAATAGTAACAGTTTAGTGAAAAGCTGCTTAAAATTGAGGTCGACCAAACCTTAGACCAACCTCGACCGACTAGGCCGAGCCAAAGAGTTGGCCGAGGTTGGTCGAGGGCCTCGGCCAAGGGGTTGGCCGAGGCGGCCCCAAAATGTAGTGAATCATCGACCTAATTCTCAGGTTGACCAACCACCCATTTATTGCTATGCCCCAGCTCGAAGCTCAAGATCAATTTAAATTCATATCCAAAAATATTGAGCTCGGTTCCCTACGTTACTCTCGGATCGTCGTCTTATGTACCAAAATTTAGCTCGCAGGAGGAAGTGGGAAAAAAACCCTAGAGAGGAAAAATGAAGAAAGAAAGAACGAAGAAAGAAAAATTACTCGGGTGCCGAGAGTTGAACTCGGGATTCTCCTTTGTATAGGATTATACATAGAGATCCAAGAGAATGGAGCGTGTACCGCACACCACACCCGAATTCTTAGGACAGTCCTGAGGTTGACTAAACCACGCATTGATGATTTAGGTCAGAACTCGAGATCAACTCAAATTCAAATTATCCAGCAAAGTCCTCCCCCCCCCCCCCCCCAAGTTGCTCTCAAAATGTCATATGTGCTGGCTGAACAATCTGTTTACACCAGAAAAAATTAGCATGCGGGGGAAAGGAAAAATGGAAAAGCGACCTCGCCAAAGGAAAAGAAAAAGAAAAAGAAAAAAGAACTCGGGCACCGGGAGTCGAACCCGGAACTCTCCCTTCAATTCCACTTGCACGCATACTATAAGAGGAACGAGCGTGATCCATACACCACACCCGAGTTGAGTGCTTGGGTTGGACCCTGCATATACCACAGATTTTTGAACCAGCTTTTCCAGCTTGAAGCCAAAAAGACCTGACGAGAATACACTGCCATTCGGGCACCGGGAATCGAACCCGGTCCTCTCCCTTCAAGTCATTCTTAAGGAGCAAGACGAGGGAGTGTGCACCACACTACACCCGAATTATTAGCCTCATTCCGAGGTTGACTAACCCACAGACTTCTCAATGCGGCCCTTCCATTGACCCTCATGCACCCGCAGCTTGCCCTCACGAGATGTTCCAAGTGTGTTCAAAGCGAAGCATGTTCTGCGCCCAGAGTTTTTAAACCAAAAAAAAATGCAATTTTGAAGGAGGGATGAATCGATGAAGGACCAAAATGACTTGGCAGTCTGGCCATTTGGGCACCGGGAATCGAACCCGGTTCTCTCCCTTGAATTCTACCGGTTTTTTCACCGCCTAAGAGGGAGTGTGTTCCGTACACCACACACTAGTTGAGTGCTTAGTTGCGAGGTTGGATAACTCACGAAGTTTTCAACGACGAAATAGAAGTTCAAGATGAGAAAAAAAAATAGCAGCTCGAGCTAGTTAGTTCGGGCACCGGGAGTCGAACCCGGATCTCTCCCCTCAATTCCATCTTTTTCGCATACAAAGAGGTGGGGCGTGATCCATACACTACGCCCGAGTTGAGTCCTCAGGTTGCACCCTGCATATACCACAGATTTTTGAACCAGCTTTTCCAGCTTGAAGCCAAAAAGATTTCAAAAACTAGGATTATTGAGGCACCGGAAGTCGAATCCAGATCTCTCCCTTCAATTCACCCTCAACAAACAAGACGAGGGAGTGTGCACCATCCACCACACCCGAAGCATCGACCCAATTCTCAGGTCGACCAACAACCCATGTATTATTATGCCCCAGCTCGAAGCTCAAGATCAATTTAAATTCATATCCAAAAATATCGAGCTCGGTTCCCTGCGTTGCTCTCGGATCGTCGTCTTGTGTACCAAAATTTAGCTCGCAGGAGGAAGTGGAAAAAAAAACCCAGAAAGGGAAAACGAAGAAAGAAAAATTACTCGGGCGCTGAGAGTTGAACTCGGGACTCTCCTCTGACAACTATTAGAGGACCAGGAGAAAGGAGCATGTTCCATACACCACGCCCGAATTGAGTCCTCAGGCTGCACCCTGCATATACCACAGATTTTTGAACTAGCTTTTCTAGCTTGAGAACCAAAAAGACTTCGAAGACTACGACGATTCGGGCACCGGGAATCGAACCCGGGTCTCTCCCTTCAGAATTTAGCGTCCTACGTAAGAAGAGGGAGCGTGTTCCATACACCACACCCGAGTTGAGTGCTCAGTTGCGAGGTCGCTTAACCAACAGACATCCGACTCTTGAACCGCCTCTTCTAAGTTAGCTAAGAGCTGGCAAAAGGCACCCACCATCCATCACGAAGAGGATTAATTCGGGGGCCGGTTTTCCCCTTCAAATGATTTTCTTGGACATGAAAGACGAATTTAAAGGAACATGTACCGTACAGCACGCCCAAGTGTAGTCGGTGCTTAGTTGCGAGGTCGGATAACCCAGCAATTTTCGAACCATAGATCGAAGTTCAAGATCAGAAAAAAAGTTGGAGTTTTCGAACCAAAAAAATGCAATTTTGAAGGAGGGATGAAGGACCAAAACGATTTTGCAAACTATTCGGGCACCGGGAGTCGAACCCGGTTCTCTCCCTTCACAATTATTTGGGCTCGCATTTAAGAAGAGGGAGTGTGTTCCGTACACCACGCCCGAGTCGACTGCTTAGTCGCGAGGTTGGATAACTCAACGACGAAAGAGAAGTTCATGATGAGAAAAACAAAAACCGTTGAGCCTGCTCATTCGGGCGCCGGGAATCGAACCCGGGTCTCTCCCTTGGAACGTCTAATCATTTTAAATAAGAGGGAGCGTGTGCCATACACCACACCCGAGTTGAATGCTTAGTTGCGAGGTTGGATAAACCCACCAAGTTTTTTTTTTTGCTCGCGAGGAAGGCTGCAAACGCCGAATTCGATTTCGATTCGAACGAGATGAGAGACAGCAAAAAAACCCAATAGATACGATACAATAACTCGAGAGAGAGAGAGAAGACAACAGCCCCATATGTACGATAGCGAAGTGCGAATGAAGACGAAGACGAAGGTGAAGACGAAGGTGAAGACGAAGGTGAAGACGAAGGAAATACGTGTGTATGATGAACGCGCAAGTGCGTGAAGAGGACGACAAGGGACCGAGAGAGAGTCCGGATAAATACGCAACATGCAACGAGAACAGAAGAGTTAGCTATAGATACGAGATACGTGGTAGCACAAGCACAAGCACAAGCAACGAGACAGGGAGAGATACACGATGAGACCCAATAACACAAAAAACCCGGAGAGAGGAGCGGACGGTGCAGCGATGACGGGGATTCGGCGACGATGGATGAGATGGTGGACGCGATGATGTGGGTGTGGCGAGGATGGCGCGATGATGTAGTACGGATGGATGCGAGAAAAGATTGATGGATGGAAGGACAGCGCGTGGATAGATTTCAATTTTCGGCGCGGATGACATCGCGCGGGTGGTGTGGCGCAAAGAAGCCGTGGACGCGGACAGAAGATCCGGAGACAGCGGCGAGATAAGTCAGATGGCGAATCGGAAGGAGGGCGGGGTGTGTGTGGTGTGTGCAAGTAAAGGAAAGACACGTGGGCGAACGAGTGGATACAGTGGGATCGCGGCACAATCTGTGTGTGCGCGTCATCAGCTCCAGACCCAGCCTCGCCACATAAAACCCGTCGCACGCACCTTCGAATGAAATCCAGAAAGTCAAATGTTGACACAACGCCTACGACGTGAACCTCCTCTGCACCTGCGGCCTCCGCCAGCTCTGTTCCCACTCTACAAGCGCACGCGCGAACCGGATTAGGGCTTCGCACAGGCACGTTTGCGCTTGACGAAAGCGAGGGCGGCGTCATAGCTCATGGCGTGGTTGCGGATGAGGTACGCGATGACGATGCTGGGCGAGCGCGAGACGCCCTGTCATGACGCACCACGGTGAGTAAGAATAGTAAAACCCAAGTACCCGCACGAGCAGCACAGAAGACTACAGAGAGAGACACGCACCTGCTGACAATGCACCAACACGCCCTCTCCCCTCCTCAGCGTGCGCTCGATGTACACACACGCCGCCTCCAAATGCGGACGCAGGTCCACGCTCTCTTTATCCCGGATATCGATGCTATACGCGACGAACCCGTCCTCCTTCCGTGCGGGGGCGCCCACGGCGCTTCCAATGCCTGTACGAGATGCGTGATGCCGTGCGCTTTGAGCAGGGGGTGGTCGTTCACGGCGCTGAGGGAGCCGAGGTAGAGCGCGCCGCTCATCTGCGGGTGCCCTCCTGACGACGACGAGGGGTGATTGTGGGTGTGGTAGGCGTACGGCGAGGCGGAGGAGGGCTGCGGGTAGGGGTTGTTGGAGGCGGCGGTCGGGAGGGGCGTCGGGGGGAGGATCTGGTGCATCGGGTGCACATGGCCTGCATGACCTCCGGCGGGAGCATGTCGAACCGAATCATCCTCTGGCCTGGCCTATCGCAATGTGAGTGCGCAACATGATGGACGAAGAAGGTAAGTAAGAATGTCAGTTAAGAACGACGGATCAAGCGGACCAAATGGTTGTGATGCGGGCATCCGAATGATTGGCACACTCTGTCTTTCGCCACCATCGTCTTCAAGCACCGTCACTCTGGTGGCAATTTCTCGGTTGAGTTCTGACCTACGCGCAAGCCCAAGACTCCCGTATGTTTAATACTAGCAGTTAGCCCGTGCTATGCTACGGCCGAGGCAGCGGCTGCAGCCCAATGATCCCTCAACCGCAAGATTTGAAAACCAAAGATGCTGCCTTCGGTTCACTCCGCAAGACCTCGTTGATTCCAACTTCAACTTCAATTTCACTGGTTTGCGCTCAAATCACCTTTCTCCATTCAGCCTCTATGTTAGGCAATCGCAACTCCTAACAATTGATTTACAGCCAATGTCGGAACCGAAGGCGCGGTCAAAAAATTCCCAATTTGGGATGTTTCCGAAGAATTCCCCATAACTCAGTCAGTTCTTAACAGATTGACATGAAACCTAGTTAGTTTTACTAGGCTAATTCATGCCAAATTAGTGATAGAAAGAAACTTATGAAAATATCTCATATCGGATGATCTGTGATGTTGGGCTATTTTGGGGTTGAATGTGGGCTAGAGGGATCAGGACATGTTCAAATGGTCTAGTTTTTTGAGACAGATACCATGAATAGATTTAGAAAGATGTCATAGAGTCAGAATTTTGATCATGGCACTTGATGGCTTATAATTACTTTCGGCCCGTTGGCTATTGAGAGCATTTGGTCAATATTGGGTAACTTGAAGCCGCAAAGTGCCGTAATTAAAATTCTGGCTCTATGACATCTTTCTAAATCTATTCAGCCTATTTGTATCAAAAGACTAGACCATTTGAACATGTCCTGATCCCTCTAGCCCACATTCAACCCCAAAATAGCCCAAAATCACAGATCATCCGATATGAGATATTTTCATAAGTTTCTTTCTATCACTAATTCGGCATAGCAAAACTAGCCAGGTTTCATGTCAATCTGTTAAGAACTGACTGAGTTATGGGGAATTCTTCGGAAACATCCCAAATTGGGAATTTTTTGACCGCGCCTTCGGTTCCAACATTGGCTGTAATTGGTGCCTACATCACCCGTACTTTGCTCTAATATCTTTACCTTCATCTTCAGATTTACTTGTTATGAGTGAAACGCCAACATCAAATCGTGAACATGATATCGGTTCCGTGCATACAATAAATGGCTTATGAGTAGCGACAGCACAAAATATTAGCTTCTCAGTGGTGGTACCGCTCAACATATCTGAGCATTCGACTTCTGTAACTTTCTCGATATCATGAGCGTCAGATAAAAGATATCAATTTCGGAACAGCCGGATAATTTACCACAAATAGGATCGGTTTTAGATTAATAATTTTTCGATGTCAATAGCAAGTTCCCGCTGCTGGCGCACCCGTGAGGTTTCGGGAACAGGTTCCGGCGCACTAAAACCGTTGTCGATACTTATTGTTTAGGAGACACTGAATCAGTTCCCGAAAACAAAAGTATCAGGAACGGTTTCTGGAGAGCCAAAACCTTTTGTTTCAGTTCTCCAGAAACCGTTCCCGAAACCAAAGGTTTCAGGAGCAGGTTCGGCGAAGTCAACACTGTTCCCGAAACGGAAGGTTTCGGGTGGTCAGAAACTGTTCCCGAAACCTTCCGTTTCGGGGAGTTTCTGGGCTGCCGATACCTTTTGTTTCGGGAACGGTTTCGAGAGCACCTACCTGGTTCCTGAAGCTTTAGGTTTGGGAACGTTATCAGGGCCTCCAAAAATTCGGATTTTCCGGAGTGAATGAGGTTTGATATCTACTATTTTAGCCCCAATGTGTCCACGGCGGTGATCGCATGCAATGGCTTTCTGTCCTCTCCCCAGATTCCACTCGGTACCATGACTCAAGAGTATGCATGTCTTCTACACACCCTCAAATATTCTCAGAATCTTTATAATTGAGTTGTGGAAGATATGGACTTTCCGATGATGGAACCAAAAGTGGAATCAATTTTGGCAGGCGTTTTGGCGTGTGGGAAAATGTCGTAAAATTCTTCCTTTTCATTTCTTTTGCACACTGCAGGAATTCAATCGAGTTCAAATTTTGACAACCCGTAGTTCTGGTATGTACACGTATCATTTATTTTTCCCGGAGGGAAAGGCTCTGAAGTACGGGCAGGATCATGAATAATTCCACATCAGGGTGCGTGGCTAAAATAGTAATCTATCAACTGATCATAGCAAGTGTCAATCATATGCCCATGAAACCACGCCCACGGTCTTTGCCCCCAGTGTCACATTGCAATCATGTTGGCTGAGGGCTCGAGACTCTTGTCGAGACTACAAAGGAAGGTTGCCATCGTCACCGGTAAGTGCCTATAACCTTTTCGAATAGTACGTCTTGACTAAGCAATCTTCTTGTCTGTTTCCAGGAGGTGGCTCAGGCTTTGGTGCTGCCATTGCCCGTCGCTTTGGCGAAGAGGGTGCCAAGGTTATCGTGACGGACATCAACGTCGAGGGCGGCGGGAAGGTTGCTGCGCAAAACCCGGCCAACCTGGTCTTCCAGCGAATGGATGTGACACAAGAGAGTGATTGGAAGGCCATTGTGGACTTGGCTTTCTCCAAGTTCGGTGGCCTGGATGTGCTGGTGAACAATGCAGGAACGTCCTACCGAATCAAGGTGGGTATCCTTTGTTTCGAAGAACCTACAATTTGCTGATGCGTCACGCCTGTATAGCCTACGGTCGAGGTCACCGATGATGAATGGGAGCGTGTTTTCAAGGTCAATGTCAAGAGCATTTTCCTGTCCGGAAAGGTTGTCTTGCCTCGCCTGATCGAACAAGGGAAGGTGGCTCGATGATCAATATTTCTTCCACGCCGCGACCCGGCCACGACCCGGCCTGGTGTGGTACAATGCGTCCAAAGGTGCCGTCACAAACGTGAGTAGTGGATTGACTTGACCATGAAGAACACATGCTAAAAGAGATTATTTCTAGGCCACCAAGGGTTTGGCTGCCGAGTACGGGCCACACAACATCCGCATAAACTCTGTTGCGCCCATGATCTCAGGAACTGGTCTGTTCTCTATGTTCACTGGTATGGAAGACACCCCGGAGAACCGTCAGAAGTTCGCTGGAAACGTGCCTCTTGGCCGTTTGGCGGAAGCAGACGATGTCGCCAACATGTGTCTGTACTTGGCTAGTGACGAGGGAAGATTCATTAACGGCACGGAGATGGTGGTTGATGGTGGAAAGTGCGTCTAAATGGATATGCTGTCATGGGCAATGGCGATACTATGTAGTTTTGTATTCTGTCAAATGTAACAACTTGCTGTGTTTTGATGACCCGTTTTACCCCGCAGATGCGATGAGCTCGAGGTTTTCTATACTATCTCCCTCTGGGCAGACCTGGATACTCCGGCCGGTTTCGGCAGTGGCGCAGCGGTGCAACGTTGGATTGCTCTGTGCTTTTCTTTGGGGGGAGAGGAATGTTTCGGCCGCACTCTCCAAGTCCTCTTGGTTTCTTGTCCTTGAAGAGAGGAACATGAATTTTGGAGGGACTTGTGGGCCAGCTTTTTGAACCAGCTTTTCTAGCTTGAAGCCAAAAAGATTTCAAAAGTAGGATTATTCGGGCACCGGGAATCGAACCCGGTTTCTCCCTTCCAATTATTCCGCCTCTACATATCTAAGAAGAGGGAGTGCGTTCCATACACACACCCGAATTATTAGCCTCATTCCGAGGTCGACTAACCCACAGACTTCTCAATGCGCCTTCCATTGACCTCATGCACCACACTTGCCCTCACGAGACGTTCCAAGTGTGTTCAAAGCGAAGCATGTTCTGCGCCCAGAGTTTTTAAACCAAAAAAAATGCAATTTGAAGGAGGGATGAAGGACCAAAACGACTTGGCAGTCTGGCCATTCGGGCACCGGGAATCGAACCCGGTTCTCTGCCTTGAATTCTACCGGTTTTTTCGCCGCCTAAGAGGGAGCGTGTTCCGTACACACACACTAGTTGAGTGCTTAGTTGCGAGGTTGGATAACCCAGCAATTTTTGAGGCAGAGAGCGAAGTTCAAGATGAGAAAAAAAACAGCAACTAGAATGGGCTAGTTCGGGCACCGGGAGTCGAACCCGGTTCTCTCCCTTTCAATTCCATCTTTTTTCACACCCAGCAAGAGAAGGAAGTGTGTACCGTACACCACGCCCGAGTTGAGTTCTCAGGTTGCACCCTGCATATACCACAGATTTTGAACTAGCTTTTCCAGCTTGAGAGCCAAAAAAAAATTGTCAAAGCTCAACCTTTATTCGGGCACCGGGAGTCAAACCCGGTCCTCTCCCTTCAATTTAGCCTCAACGAACAAGACAAGGAAGTGTGCACCATCCACCACACCCGAATCATCGACCTAATTCTCAGGTCGACCAACCACCCATTCATCATCATGTCCAGCTCGGCCCTCATCAATTCGAATTCAAATTATCCAACTCGTTTTTGCTCCCGGACCATCTTGCTACGTCCAAAAAAAAATTAGGCCAAAGGCGGAAGGAAAGACTTCAAAAAAGGGGTAAAAAGTACTCGGGCGCCGGGAGTCGAACCCGGAACTCTCCTCTGGATCTTATTTGAGGCTCAGGAGAAAGGAGTGTGTACCCTACACCACACCCGAGTTGGGACCCTAGTTGCGAGGTTGGATAACCCACTGACCTACATGTATCTACCCACTCGACAAGAATTTAAAGATCAACATTGACCAGCCATATGCACCAGTCACAGATATTTCAAGTATGTTCAAAGCGAAGCATGTTCTGTGCGCTCAGAGTTTTCGAACCAAAATATATATCTAGCTTGAAGGAGGGATCAAGGACCAAAAAGTCCTTGCAACTAGGCCATTCGGGCGCCGGGAGTCGAACCTGGGTCTCTCCCTTCACTACTTCTTCGCCCCAATATAAGAAGAGGGAGCGTGTTCCGTACACCACACCCGAGTCAAGTGCTTAGTTGCGAGGTTGGATAACCCAGCAATTTTTGAAGCACAAATCGAAGTTCAAGATCAGAAAAAAAAAACAGTACCCGGAGGTGCCATTGGCGTATTCGGGCACCAGGAGTCGAACCCGGTTCTCTCCCTTCACAATTATTTGCCCCCCTTTCCAAGAAGAAGGAGCGTGTTCCGTACACCACACCCGAATTACTAGCCTCACTCCGAGGTCGACTAACCCACAGACTTCTCAATGCGGCCCTTCCATTGACCCTCATGCACCCACAGCTTGCCCTCACGAGATGTTCCAAGTGTGTTCCAAGCGAAGCATGTTCTGCGCCTAGAGTGTTCGAACCCAAAATATATATCTAGCTTGAAGAAGGGATGAAGGACCAAAAAGACTTCGCAATATGGCCATTCGGGCACCGGGAATCGAACCCGGCTCTCTCCCTTCACAATTATTTGCCCCCCTTTTCAAGAAGAGGGAGCCTGTTCCATACACCACGCCCGAGTTGAGTGCTTAGTTGCGAGGTTGGATAACTCACGAAGTTTTCAACGACGAAATAGAAGTTCAAGGAAATAAAACACAAACAGTACCCGGAGTTGGCGCATTCGGGCACCGGGAATCGAACCCGGGTCTCTCCCTTCACAATTATTTGCCCCCCTTTTCAAGAAGAGGGAGCGTGTTCCGTACACCACGCCCGAGTTGAGTGCTTAGTTGCGAGGTTGGATAACTCACGAAGTTTTCAACGACGAAATAGAAGTTCAAGGAAATAAAACACAAACAGTACCCGGAGTTGGCGCATTCGGGCCCCGGGAGTCGAACCCGGTTCTCTCCCTTCACAATTATTTGCCCCCCTTTTCAAGAAGAGGGAGCGTGTTCCGTACACCACACCCGAGTTGAATGCTTAGTTGCCAGGTTGAATAACTCACCAATTTTTGAGGCAGAGATCGAAGTTCATGATGACAAAAAAAAAAACAGCAACTGGAGTTCGCACATTCGGGCGCCGGGAGTCGAACCCGGGTCTCTCCCTTCACAATTTGAAGACGCCTGTAAAGAAGAGGAGTGCGTTCCGTACACCACGCCCGAGTTGAATGCTCAGTTGCGAGGTTGAATATCCCACCAAGTTTTTTTTTGCTCGCGAGGAAGGCTGCAAACCCCGAATTCGAACGAGAACAAGAGCGAGAAGCAGAAGGAGTAGAAGACAGCACAGAAAACCCAATAGATACGATACAATACTCGAGAGAGAGAGGACAAAGACAACAGCCCCATATGTACGATAGCGAAGTGCGAATGTGAAGACGAAGGCGAAGGTGAAAAGAAATACGTGTGTATCAAGTGCGTGAAGAGGACGACAAGGGACCGAGAGAGTCCGGATAAATACGCGACAATGCAACGGAAGGAGGAGGAGGTTAGCTATAGATACGGATATGTAGTAGCACAAGCACAACACAATGAGACAGGAGAGAAGAGATACACGATGAGACCAATAAGACAAAAAAACCCGGATGAGAGCGAAAGAATGGCGCGGGAGTCGGCGCGGATGGACGAAGATGGCGCAGATGGCGGAGACGGATGGATGGGAGATGCGAGAGATGATGCGGATGGAAGAAGATGGGAGATGGGAGAGATTGATGGATGGAAGGAGGACAGCGCGTGGATGGATTTCAATTTTCGGCGCGGATGACATCGCGCGGGTGGTGTGGCGCAAAGAAGCCGTGGACGGAAGATCGAGATAAGTGACAGGGCGAATCGGAATGAGAGGGCGGGGGTGTGTCGTGTGGTGTGTGCAAGTCAAGGAAAGGCAACGTGGGCGAACGAGTGGATACAGTGGGATCGCGGACAATCTGTGTGTGCGCGCCATCAGCTCCAGCCGCCACATAAAACCCGCCGCACGCACCTTCGAATAACATCCAAAGAAAGTCCAAAATGTTTGACACAACGCCTAAGAAGTGAACCTCCTCTGCGCCTGCGGCCTCCGCCAGCTCTGCTCCCACTCCACAAGCGCGCGCGCGAACCCAGGATTGGGCTTCGCACAGGCGCGTTTGCGCTTGACGAATGCGAGGGCGGCGTCATAGCTCATGGCGTGGTTGCGGATGAGGTACGCGATGACGATGCTGGGCGAGCGCGAGACGCCCTGTCATGACGCACCACGGTAAGTAAGAATAGTAAAACCCAAGTACCCGCACAAGCACGAGCACGAGCACAGAAGACTTGGACAGAAAGAGACACGCACCTGCTGACAATGCACCAACACGCCCTCTCCCCTCCTCAGCGCGCGCTCGATGTACACACACGCCGCCTCAAGATGGGGACGCAGATCCACGCTCTCTTTATCCCGGATATCGATGCTATACGCGACGAACCCGTCCTCCTTCCGTGCAGGGGGCGCCCACGGCGCCTCCAATGCCTGTACTAGATGCGTGATGCCGTGCGCTTTGAGCAGGGGGTGGTCGTTCACGGCGCTGAGGGAGCCGAGGTAGAGCGCGCCGCTCATCTGCGGGTGCCCTCCGGACGACGACGAGGGGTGATTGTGGGTGTGGTACGGCGCGTACGGCGAGGCGGAGGAGGGCTGCGGGTACGGGTTGTTGGAGGCGGCGGGGGGGAGCGGGGTCGGGGGAGGATCTGGTGCATCGGCGTGCACATGGCCTGCATGACCTCCGGCGGGAGCGTGTCGAACCGAATCATGCTCTATCGCAGTTGGAATCGCGGCTGGGTGCGGGAGGTGGGGAGGGAGGACAACAAGGACGACGCTGACTAATGCAGATGAAGATCTGATGGTGATTGTGCCTCCGCTTGGCAATGTCAGTTTGTGGATCAGATGTCATTGCTCTTATACTGCTTTCGGCCATACTGTAGCATTTTATTCAGTTCGTACCGGCCTGTGACCTGTGACCCAAAAGTACGAAAGTCAGTTTTCGTACTTGACCTCAGGAGACCGTGACATCCCCAAAATTTCGTACTTTCGTTGGAAAGCGCCAAGAAGATTCTAAATAGCATGTACAAGAGTGGATACTGTAAAAATGCTTAGAATTGTCCAAACCGCTGAAATCGGAACCCCCGATGAGCCCCTGTGCCCAAAACGGCACGTCGTGGCCAGGAAAACAGGTGCGCGCAACCGGTAAGCCGAAATTTCGATTTTTGGGGTGATTTTCAGCGATTTCGTGACATTCTGGCGGGTTCGTACTCGACCCCAGTGACCCGTGACACGTACGAAATTTTTCGTATTTTTGAAGCCCTGGTGACGCGTGACGTACGAACTGAATAAAATGCTACAGTATCTCCGCTCATGCTCCTTCGACCTCCTTCGACTTGAAGTCTCGGCTGGCCTGGGCTTGCCTGCCTTCCTCCAACTCGTCATTCCATGCATCCTGGCCCGGGTGCGCGCCGAGTCCCTTCTTCGAATTCGGGAGCTTTCCGCGTTCTTCTCTCCATCTCCCATCGACAACCCATCGATGGCAAATTGCATCCACGGCACCGGCATCGGCATCGACGAATTAGCTCCCGGGGCCCAGGAACGTTGTTACATCGTGTCTACTTCTACCGTTCTACTTCGACTCAGGTCCCGACTGGCGTTCATTAACAGTTTCCCTATGATCCCTCTGATCCGTCCTGCCCACGTCCATGTCCAACATTAATTAATCGCTCCAACTTGAAAGTTGGGTTTCAGATTATTTGATTGAATGTTCAACTTCGTTCGATGCGAACTGTCCATTCATCTATGTACCTCCCCGGACCTGGTCTGGAATCGTATCTCATATCTAGGAAAGAGAGAATGAAAAAAAAAAATGAAAAAAAATAGATGTGGTCGATGCACGCCCCAGCCCCGAATCGAACGGGATATCTGCGCAAGCTGTAACAAAGCATATCGATAAATTGCAGGCGCGCACCAGCGCCACTGAGGCCTTCCTCCCTCCTTTATACGTTCATTATACCACATATTTCCCTGTGTGTGAGAACTCACGAGTGGTCAGATCAAAAAGTTCCATGAACTCCACCCATGGCTCGGGCCTGAGTCGAACAGACAAAGTCTGCTTCAATTTATCTCACCGACCATCAGTAACGATATGCAGATGCGCACCAGCGCTACCGAGCCTTTCCTAGGTACGTAGTACGTTCATTATAGCCCATATTTTGAGCAAAATCACGAGCGACCAGAAAAAAACGAACTGCGATAGACCTATGGCTCGGGGCTGAGTCGAACAGGCAAAGTCTGCTTCAATTTTATCTCATCGGTGAGCAGCAACGATATGCAGATGCGCACCAGCGCCACCGAGCCTTTCATCCCTACCTTCGTGCGTTGATTATACCCCATATTTTTTTTGCAAAATCACGAGCCACCAGAAAAAAAAAACGTCTTCGAAGAGATCCAATGGCTCGGGCCTGAGTCGAACAGGCGGGTCTGCTTCAATTTGGACGATCGTCTACACGAATAACGATATGCAGATGCGCACCCAGCGCTACCGAGCCTTTCTTCAGGTCTTATTACGTTCATTATACCCCATATTCTTTGCAAAATCACGAGTGACCAAAAAAAACCGAACTGCGATAGACCTATGGCTCGGGCCTGAGTCGAACAGGTGAATTCAGATGTAGAGTCGAGTGAGCACACATGCATGGTATTCAGATGCGCACCACGCACTACCGAGCCTTTCTTCAGGTCTTGGTACGTTCATTATACCCCATAGATTTTCTTCGCGTGTGCTGTTTCAGATTCACGAGTGACCAGAAAAAAAGATTGCAATAGACCCATGGCTCGGGCCTGAGTCGAACAGGCGTGTCTGCTTCAATTTATCCGATCGGTGATGATCAACGATATGCAGATGCGCTCCGAGTGCTACCGAGCCATTCTTCAGGTCTTAAGATGTTGGTTATACCCGCTTCCTCATACAATTTGCGAGTAAACTTGATTCGTGCTTGACCTCTCGTATATATATATAACGACAGACGTCCCGAATCGCTCTAATTCTGGTCGTTCTCTGCAACGGCACATTTCCAGCCTGTGTCACTGAACTTGCGGATAAACTGAGGCAGAAACACTGAGGCAGAAAAAGGAACTCAGCTCTCAATACCCGACGGCCCAGCCCCGAATCGAACGAGGATATCTGCGTAAACTGTGATGGAACGCAATGATAAATTACAGACGCGCACCAGCGCCACCGAGCCTTTCCTCCCTACCTTCGTGCGTTGATGATACCCTGTATTTTTTCTTCGCGTGTACTATGTTAACTGAGGGGTGACCAGAAAAAGAACGTTTTCTTATAAGTTTTACGGCTCGGGCCTGAGTCGAACAGGCGTGTCTGCTTCAATGTGGACGATCGTCTACGAATAACGATGTGCAGATGCACTCCGAGTGCTACCGGGCCTTTCTCTGGTATGTGGTACGTTCATTATACCCCATATTCTTTGCCGACCAGAAAAAAACGAACTGCGATAGACCTATGGCTTGGGCCTGAGTCGAGCAGGCAAAGTCTGCTTCAATGTGGACGATCGTCTACGAATAACGATGTGCAGATCGCTCCAAGCGCTACCGAGCCTTTCTTCACTCCCTTGTCACGGTGATTATACCACATATTCTTTTCATAAACACGGATGCCCAGAAAAAAAAAGTCCTTGCACAAGTACAACGGCTCGGGCCTGAGTCGAACAGGCGTGTCTGCTTCCATTTATACGATCTGAGTGGATCATAATGAGACGCAGATGCGCTCCGAGCGCTACCGAGCCTTCCTCACACCGTTTGTATGTTGATTATACCCCATATTTTTTTCAAAATCACGAGTGAGCAGAAAAAAGGACTGCAAGCGAATGGCTCGGGCCTGAGTCGAACAGGCGAATTCTGATGTAGAGGCGTGGAAAAATCACAAATGGTATTCAGATGCGCTCCGAGCGCCACCGAGCCTTTCTTCAGGTATTGGTACGTTCATTATACCCATAATTCTTTGCAAAATCACTAGTGACCAGGAAAAAAAATCGTCCTCGTAGAGATCCAACGGCTCGGGCCTGAGTCGAACAGGCAATCTACTTCAATTTATCCTATTGATGAACAACGATATGCAGATGCGCTCCGAGCGCTACCGAGCCTTTCTTAGGTGCGTGTTACGTTGCTCATACCCGCTTCCTCATACGACTTGCGAGTAAACTTCATTCGTGGTTGACCTCTCGTATATATATATCACGACAGGCGTCCCGAATCGCTCTAATTCTGGTCTTTCTCTGCAACGGCAGATTTCCAGCCTGCTCCACTGAATATTGCCCTGCGGATGAACTGGGGCAGAAAAAAAAAACGCTTATCAAATACTACGGCCCGGCCCCGAATCGAACGAGGATATCTGCGTAAACTGTGATGGTACGCAATGATAAATTGCAGATGCGCACCAGCGCTACTGAGCCTTCCTCCCGACCTTTGTATGTTGATTATACCCCGTATTTGTTCTTCGCGTGTGCTGTTTCAAATTCACGAGTGACCAGAAAAAAAGATTGCAAGCGACCTATGGCTCGGGCCTGAGTCGAACAGGCGGGTCTGCTTCAATTTATCCCACCGTGGCGAACACAACAACGATGTGCAGATGCGCTCCGAGTGCTACCGAGCCTTTCTTCAGGTCTTAAGATGTTGATCATACCCTGTATTTTTTCTTCGCGTGTGCTGTTTCAGACTCACGGGCGACCAGAAAAAAAGGATGTCAGTTCCCCGCACTGCCGCGTCAATTCCCCGCAGTGCCGCGGCAGTCGCGGCATTTTCTCCAGGCCCAATTTCTCCGAGCCGTCAATAAGCGAGTAAACCACCGTTCATAAGCGTCTGCGGCTTATGAGCTGATAAGCAGTGGGGCATGCCCCCTGTGTAATGTTCAGGAAGCAAGATGATTTACATGCGGAGACACTGGTCCAGGCAAGACAAAAAAGCCAGTTAGATTGTGGGTGTAAGGATCCACGCAAGTCCGGCCCAGAATTCCGCCTGCCATTTCTTTGCGGCTGTCAGTTGTGGGAAACTCTCGTTAAAGCCGTGGGGAACTCCGGGATATCTGGACCTCGTGAGTACCTCGTTCGAAAGCTCTCTAGCAATGTACGATATACGCACATGTCAAGCTTGGTGGCAACGCTGCGCTCGTTCAAAAGGCGGACGTATAACAACCCTTCGTCACGCAATGGGTCCAAGCCACAGACTTGCACGTACACGGGCGGAAGATTCGAATGGTCGGCGAGCAAGGGGGACAAGCCGGGATCATCTGGTCGGCCGCCGAGGCATTCTGATTATATGAGATGGGTCAGTGGGGTACGCTGGAAGTTTGGATCACGCGGACCGTAGAACAAGTTCATTGCTGCTTTGTTCAAAACTGGCGCATCCTTGTTCTGTTCACAGGACAAGAGTTCCAGCAACAGCAGGGTTTCAGTTTAAACCGCATCGTGTCCTACGAGACCCCTGGGTTTAAACCGGTTCGAACCATAATGGTTCAAACCGTGACTGTTCCTCCTATAGAACTTGCCTCTAACTGTGCAGTTTGAACCACGATGGTTTAAACCGGTTGGAACCACTAATGGTTCCAGCTGGTTTAAACCACTGACCAGTTGGAACCATCAATGGTTTAAGCCGGTTGGAACCATCAGTGGTTCAAACCGGCTGGAACCATCAGTGGTTTAAACCGGTTTGAACCAAAGTTGTTTGGACATGTTTTTCTTTTTTTGTCCTTGACTCTTTTTTTCCCTCCTCTCTTAATATTAGTGACCGTCTGCCTCCCAATCGCCCGACTCCTTCCAAAAAAGGAAATTCATATCATTTGGACTCAGAAACTCACAGAAAAATTGTGAATAATCGCGAAAAAATTGTCTAAGGCACAAATAGGTTAGTAGATGGCATCCACCAAAAATGGAAATCCATTAAAAAAAATGAAAGTTGTAGCCCTCATTGAGCACTACAATGTTGACCAATTGACTATGGTGATCAGCTCATCGGTTGGGCCAAAAAAGGCAAAAAACTTTCGAAAACACGGTTCATTTTAGGGAATGATTGGGCCATGTCTCAGTAACTGCTGGGTGGATTCTCGTGATTCTAGTACTGTTAGAAAGTAGCTGACCAGGGCTTTCAGATGGGGTTATTCACCAGCTATCTTTGTTTTTTTAGAATGATTTGGCTGGTATCTCGGAAACTGCTGGATTGATTTCCATGATTGTGGTACAGAGGTGAATGAGCACTTTCAAGTGACACCTGCTGCTAACTATACAAAAATACTGCTGTTGAGATATCAGGGATTTTCTGTTTGAGAGGATCATTGATCCAGCAGTTCCCAAGATACAAGCCAAATCATTCTAAAAAAATAAAAATAGCTGATGAATAACCCCATCTGAAAGCCCTGGTCAGCTACTTTCTAACAGTACTAGAATCACGAGAATCCACCCAGCAGTTACTGAGACATGGCCCAATCATTCCCTAAAATGAACCGTGTTTTCGAAAGTTTTTTGCCTTTTTTGGCCCAACCGATGAGCTGATCACCATAGTCAATTGGTCAACATTGTAGTGCTCAATGAGGGCTACAACTTTCATTTTTTTTAATGGATTTCCATTTTTGGTGGATGCCATCTACTAACCTATTTGTGCCTTAGACAATTTTTTCGCGATTATTCACAATTTTTCTGTGAGTTTCTGAGTCCAAATGATATGAATTTCCTTTTTTGGAAGGAGTCGGGCGATTGGGAGGCAGACGGTCACTAATATTAAGAGAGGAGGGAAAAAAAGAGTCAAGGACAAAAAAAGAAAAACATGTCCAAACAGCTTTGGTTCAAACCGGTTTAAACCACTGATGGTTCCAGCCGGTTTGAACCACTGATGGTTCCAACCGGCTTAAACCATTGATGGTTCCAACTGGTCAGTGGTTTAAACCAGCTGGAACCATTAGTGGTTCCAACCGGTTTAAACCATCGTGGTTCAAACTGCACAGTTAGAGGCAAGTTCTATAGGAGGAACAGTCACGGTTTGAACCATTATGGTTCGAACCGGTTTAAACCCAGGGGTCTCGTAGGACACGATGCGGTTTAAACCGGAACCCTGCTACGGTACAGAGTTCTCCCGCGTATCTGATTCGAAAGGTCAACCAGGAAGGTTTTGCGAGGTCTGAACTGCGGAATACATACTCTGCGGGATATGCGGAGGGCTGCACCAGCGCAGGGATTTGGAGGATGTGACCAGTAATTTTGTGGTTCACGAAGAACGGATCATCGCGCGCTCGATGGACAACCGCCGCAGCGAGGTTCGCCCCTGCAGAGACTCCGCCAATGATAAATCCCTTTGCAAAAGACGCGCGTATCTTTTTGACATTGTTGACGGTCTGAGGACACAATTCATGACGGGAAGGTCCACAAAGCAACGATTCATACCCATTTTAGCGCAGCATAGCAATCGTCAAGCCCAGTTGGGAACTGATATTCCGGTGCGAGTCTGAACTCGTTCAGCTGGGCAGGCAAATGAGGAGAGACTGAACGATGGACCTATAATCCACGTTGACGATCGTGATTTGTAATTCAACGCAAGTCATCCGGAGCTGAAAATCGTCGAACTCGAGATCGCCCAGGACCCAACCTATAGTGCCGATTTCAGGAGCGGATCGAGACAAATTTGAGGGACGCCGGCACACCTCCGCCATGAAACCAGACCATGACCGGAAATTCCGGGTTTTCGTCTCCTATCGGTGTCGGCATAATGACACGGACGCAAATCTCGCCCCCCACGACTGCGATCGTGTGGTTTTCCATGGCATATTGCGAGTCTGATTCGCAGGATGAGTGAATTTCGCGTATTGAGCTGTAATGAGACGCCTACCGGGGGGAAGATGCGGTCCGTAGCGCTCCTTAATCTTGAGAATGAGTGGTGAAACGAAGAGCGGTCGCAGGGCTAGCACATCCGCAGGGACAACCTTACCGAAGGCTGGAAGTGTCGTCTGCGCCAAAAGAGCCGCAAGCTCGGGGTCGGGCTCAGATAGATGGGAGTATTGAGACATGGAAGTGGAAATGCAACGTGGAAGAATGCAGGGAGGATACTTAAGGACCGAGGTCTTTAACGTGGCTCCACTGAGTTCCACGGGCCGCTAGCCGGCGTTTCTGAGTGTCAAGATCTGTAACCACGGTCTCCCGTTTTGTGGTAGGGAAGACTGCGAGTATTGTATACAAGAAGCATAGTAATACAGTTGTAGTTGGCACAACTTGGCAGTTCCCAACAATGCATTGGACGCCCGGTTGCTTTGGTTTCAGATCCGTAATGGCTGGACATTGACCACTCGGTTATGAATGAACATACCTCGCATTTCTAATCCTCGTGTATTTGTCACCGTCCTCTGCAGATCTCAAAGCCATGCGAAGCCGAAAGAACAGCATAACCGATACCAGAGGGGAGCCAAAATGGATGGCATACTTACCTTGCGAATGAGTCAGACGAAAACGCCGGCAGGAAAATATATTTGGGTGGTTAGACTCTTGTACATCGTGAACTAAGACTGACTCCAATTCTGCAGAACTGGTTGCGGGGATGCGAACGACAGAAGTATAATAACGTGGAACGATCACACCGGACGGGGAAATCACTACAGCCCTGCCGAAGTCCTTGATTTCCGGGAAACTGGGGTAAGGACCTGGAGGTCTAGGCAACTTCCGCATCCTCCAATGTGTTTTCAACCACCGGAGTTCAATAAACAAACATTTACACCTTTGACTTGAGAATCCACGCAAGTCCCGCCGTGAAGTCTTGGTCCCATTTATTGACCAAGCTCATTTGCGGGAAACTCTGATGAAATCCATGCGGAACTCCGGGATATCTGCTCATGAGGGCTGCTTCCAATACGCCTCAGGTCGCAAGAAATTACGCACATATCAACCCTGGTCGCGATGTCGCGCTCACTCAAGAGGCGCGCGTACAACAATCCCTCGTCGCGCCGGGGGTCCATCCCGCAGACTTGAAGGTACGCCGGGGGTAGGTTTGAATGGTCAGCGAGCAAAGGGGACAAGTCGGGATGGTCGGGTGGGCCTTGTAGGCATTCTTGTAATGTAGGATTTATCAGTGAGGATGCTGAAACGTTGGACGAACCGTACATACCGTAGAAAAACTTCATTGCTGCTTTATTAACAATCGGCGCGTCCTTGTTCTGCTCGTAGGACAACAGGTCTGCGGCATATCTACTTGAAAAGTTAACCACGAATCTTTCAGTGATGTCAGTGAACTCCACTGACTCTGCGGGATATGCGGACGGATGCACTAGCACCGGTATTTGGAGGACCTGACCTGTGATCTTGTGCTTCTCGAAGAATGGATCATTTCGTGCCCTATGGACAACTGCCGCAGTGAGGTTCGAGCCGGCAGAGGATCCACCGACAATGAATCCCTTTGCAAAGGATGTCCGAATCTTTGCGGCGTTGTTGACGGTCTAATCACACAATCAATTGCGGGGAGTTCAGCTACATGTGCTTTCGTACCCATTTGAGCGAAGCATAGCAATCCTCAAGCCCAGTCGGGAACTCATGTTCGGGCGCGAGTCTGCGGAATAGGTGGGCTGGGAGAATGATGAAAGCATTGGAATATACCGGTAATCCACGTTTATGATGCACATGCGATGTTCAACGCAAAGGATTCGTAACTGAAAATCGTCAAGCTCGAGATCACCAAGGATCCCCCCTACAATCCCCTTCAGTAGCGAACAGGGACACATTCACAAGACGGGCACACCTCCGCCATGAAACCAGACCATGATCGGAAATCCCACGCTTTCTTCCCCTATGGGTGTCGGCATAATAGCACGGACGCAAATCTCGCCTCCTTCGACTGCGATTGTGTGGTTTTCCACCGCATATTGCGAATCTGGGCCGCAGAGTAAGTTGTTCCTGTACCGTACTGAGACGTAAAAACATGCCTACCCGGGGGAAGATGTGGTCTGTAGCGCTCCTTGATCTGCAGAATGAGTGCTGAAACAAGGAGCGGTCGCAGACGTGGCACATCCGCAGGGACAAGCTTGCCGAAGTCTGGCATTGTCATCTGTGATAAAGGAGCGGCAAGCTCAGGGTCGGGCTCAGAGAGGTGGGCGTACTGGGACATCGGTGAGGCAATGGATGTAAAGAAGCGACCAATGGTCGAGGGAGGACCGATGATGTAAGGTGGATTCACACGCTTTGCAGACTAACACCCATTAGCGACGGAGTTCTCAGCGCCCTCGGCGTAGTTGTATGTCCGATGGTAATACGACGGTAATACGGCAGAGTACGGCACAAAGGCGTTCGAATATGCCTCACTTCCTGCTAGAGAGGAAGGGGAAGCTCCCAATTTCGCGGGGTCCGAATATATTGACCAGCTCTATCAAGAGACAATGGATGCAAAGGAAACCAAAGATGAAGCACTAGAGTCCCTTTGGGGACCCGTGCTCTGCGCGTCATCACCAACTCACATCTATGTGGAAGGAGTTGCGGCCAAAGGCAACAACAAAACTGGCCGATCTGGTGCGGGTATCTACTTTGGCCCGGGATCACCCTTAAACGGAGCTGTGCGAGTACCTGGCCCCGGACATCTATCTGCTGACCGAGCACGGCTGTTTGCAATCCACGAAGCTCTCCGGTCCTGTTCATCGGATACTAGCTTGGTTATCTTCTGCACATCCAAGATGATAATTCGACAACTCTGCTACTTGGCAGCCAAGAACAATGCACTGGGGTGGCCGGGATCCAATGGCGATTTGTTCAAGGCTGTAGTAAAATTGTTAGCCACGAGACACGCCCAAACGCGCCTTGTTTATGTCCAGTCAAAAGAAAATAACCAGGCTAAACGGGACGCATACACATTAGCAAAGACTGCCATTAGTATCGCGGGTGCTCACAGTTCGTTCAACTTGGACATGAACTATGCGGCTGGTATGCAATGTGGGAACCTACATTCCACTGCAATCAGAGGCCGGCGCAAAGTGACTACTAATTTGGAAGAAACCTCGCCTGTCAAGCCAATACCATGGATCACGGGCGAAGATACTGCTGAGAAAGAGGCACCCCAGAGCCATCGAGGTCGCGCAAAGGTACACGCGCTGCAATTCGCGCTACGGACCGAGCTCTTGGCTACCAAAAATCCAAAAGAATTTTGAGACTTCGTTCGAAAACGTACCGATCCACGTCCAAAAAAGGCCAAAGTTACTGTGACTGAGCTTTCGGCCGACTTCGAGGCCAGATTAAACCACCCAGAAGTTGCACCGGCATCCTTCAATGCAGATCAACTCGCGTTCAACGCGAGAATGTCCAGAGATCTGCGCCCCCCTCCTGATTTATCCCCTCGCCTCTCATATACCCGAGACATAAGCATCGAAGAAATCGAGGAAATGAAACGGCACTTACAGCTATTTGCGGAACTTAGGGTGCGGATCATTTTTTTCTAAAGATTGATGTTTTCATTAATACCCCTCTACCGAGCTCAGTTTTCATCTGATTGCCTTGAAACCTGGACAAATCGATTTGGAATGTTATTTTACAGTGCTTAGGACCCTTAAATGAAGGCGAATATTATTTGTTACTGTTTGGTCCAAATTATGGGACTTTTTAATATGATCCCTCTGTACATTGCAGGAGGCCTCTGAAGGCGCTGGAGCTCGGGCAAAAGCATCCTGAGGATGTTTTACAGTGTGCTGGAAAGTTTTTCAAGCAGTAGATGATGTTCGGGATAAGTAGTGAGGCCGTGAAATATAGATCACAAGATACCTGTAATTTCTTAGCTTGTTTCACCAGTTTCCACCCTTCAATGATGATCTAAAATACCATAAGCACTGGATATTATGCTTAAGATGGTGTAGCTTGAGCCCAGGAGCCCCAAGGCCACTTGTTACAGTGATACAGGGATCATATTAAAAAGTCCCAGGATTTGGACCAAACAGTAGCAATTAATATTCGCCTTCATTGAAGGGTCCTAAGCACTGTAAAATAACATTCCAAATCGATTTGTCCAGGTTTCAAGGCAATCAGATGAAAACTGAGCTCGGTAGAGGGGTATTAGTGAGAACATCAATCTTTAGAAAAAAAATGATCCGCGCCCTAAGTTCCGCAAATAGCTGTAATGGCTCATGGAATTGACACTGCAGTTGGCGTCGACGGCTTCTCACATGAGGACTGTATGGCAATCCCTAACGAAAAACTCCTGGAATTCTTCTTGTACTGCTTGAAACATCAGGATATGCCTCGCTACTGGTTAACGTCCTTGTTAATCGGCATTTTGAAGAAGGACAAGGATGCAACAGAGCCCGCAAGTTACCGTCTAATCGCCCTTGAATGCTGCATGCTGAAAATGCTGACACTCATCATCGATCGGAGGATTCGAGAAGGTGCAGCAGACATCGGTGCTATCCCACCGACCCAAAACGGGTTCCAAGATGGGCTCCGCACGAATGACAATGACTTCGTCCTGCTGTGCCTCATTGATAAAGCCAACTCCCTCAACAAACCACTTTATGTGGCGTACCTAGATCTCAAAAACGCGTTCCCGGGGACCGATAGGTCAACCCTTTGGGTGAAACTCGCAACCATGGGAATCTCCGGCCCTATGATTGAATGGCTCAAAATTCTATATGATCGCATCCGGTACTTGGTTCGCCTTGATGGCCAATTTGCACCTGCATTCAGGTCACTGCTCGGAATTCTAACTGGGGACCCCGGTGAAACGGTGCGCTTACAATATGTCTTGAATATGCTAGTTATAGCGTGTTGTGGAAACAACACTAAAACCACACAAACAATATCTTATCACTCCCAAAAGACTAGCGCAATCCTTAGTGAGTTCAGGTCCGGACCGTAGTATGCGGCCAGCAGGTTTGGATTGTACAGTTAACAACGAAACAAGTACTATGAGGCACTAACAAAGTCCCCGCGGCACTTCACTTGGCAAGTTACAGCAGTTATCTTTCCGCCGCGGCGTTGGATGAACGTTTGTATGAGACGGATACAAGAAGGTAGTGACTATAAAGATAGTTCTATCACTTCAGGGCAGAGTTTGTACTTGGTGTTCACAAAATATCCCCAGCAATGGCCGATTCCAATTGCTATAATGAGGCAAGCTGTTTCTTCCTTGGCAATTCTCTTTACTGCAGGACTCTCCCGTACAGCAGACCTAAACTTGTCCTCGTTTAGGGACGTTTCCTTCACTTTTATAGTAACGGCTTAAGCGTTGATTGCAAAGTCCAACTAATCGATCCAACAGCTAATGACAGGACTCTCCCTGACGAGTGTGAAGGCAAAGCAGCTGACAAGTCACAACCAATTCTCAGGTGGTTAACCGTTTGAAGCTTAACTGATGAGTCCCTTGCTTGACAATTCGAGCCAACAACCAACTTCAATTTATAGACAAGTTACAAACAGAGATAGTAAACGAATCTCCGCGAAATATGCCTGAGGACACCCACGCCGATAGACGGTGCGATGAACTGGCTGTATGCGGGTTCTACAGGCTGCTTTTATAGTAATAGTACAAACGAAAGGAGATAAACTAGATATGGTAACTGAGATGTGGTGCTTGGTCATGTAGGTTCGTTCCCTCGTGGTTCTTCGTCGATCCCGCATGCTCTTGGTGCTGGGAGATCGTCGGTTTTGACCCCCGCGGTCTATATTTGGTATATTGGCAATACCGCGGTGCCTTCCGCACCCGCAGTATGATGCCGCGCCGGCCTGGGGTTGAACCCAGCCTTTTCAATACATTCCTCCTCGTGCTTGTCTTTGGTGGATCCAGCCGCGGGCAGTGCTTGGCCCACGAAGTACCGGAGTGCCTGAATCCGATCGCCAGAATCCGAATTAGGACTTGTGTGTCTTTGATTTGACAGGTCGCGTCGCGCCGCGGCGCCACGTGATCGTCCGATCGCTTTGGCAGTTCCCTGTCTTAGGGTAACAATGGGTCTATGCTTGACCGTGGCCTGTTAGTAGGCTCCGCGGCAGGTTATACACAGTTATGGGACGCCGCGGTAGGACCGCGGCCGCTTTCCTTCGCAGTTTAATGTACCGCGCAACATGTCAAGTCGTGCCACTTCATCTATGTAGTCCTGGGTCGCTTTTATAGGAATAAATCCTTGAATAGGTTATAGGTGTTTATGGGTATATCTCCTTGGTAGTGTATTCAGAGTACAACACGCCGCGGCATCACCGCGGTCGTGCTCTGAATACTACAGTCAGTAGTCGGAGCTCGCTCTGACTCTCCTTTATATCACCTAACAGAGTCCAGGTATACAGATATATTTGTATAGCACTGAAACTACCTTGCGCCTTTTATGATGTGTTTATAAGCGCAAAAATAGCTAGAGGACGTGCATTTGGTGTTGCGCCGTCTCACCGGCTTGCCACACCTCTGGAATTTATTCATGTCAGACTTCATTCTCGCATTCCACCCGCAAGATATTGAACTGAACGGCGTACCTATATGCCACGTTGAACATGCGGACGACATTCTGACGGCCTCGGGCGCTCCACCGGGCTTTCAGAGCCACCTGAACGGAGCCCAGTCATGGGCCGATAACAGTGGCTGTGAAACGTCCATTGCTAAATGCATGTATTAAATTTATGGACGCCGCCAGAAGGCTTACCCAACATTTCATCTGGGTTGTAACATCATCAAGCAAGTGCAAAAAGCGTGCTATCTGGGCATATGGTTCGAAACTGGGACAAAATTCTTATGGAGGGAACACTACAAAGTCAAAGCAAAGAAGGCCAGCACCGTGGCCAATGTAATTTCTGGACTGGATCGTTTTGTCGGACACCTACCCGCATGGGATGCCCGGACCCTGTACATGGCACGGGTGGATCCATACCTCA
>JARJLF010002864.1:0-27295 GCA_029378395.1 Mycena leptocephala
ATCACGGAACCTAATAAACAATAACGTCGAGCCCGAGCTGCGTGTGTCAGCAACGACGGGCTCGAATCAATAGCGGAAGAGGGGTGAGGTTGGCTAGAGACGGGGGGAGGGTTGAGAGAGAGGACAAGACCCGGTAGGAAGATATAGAATGAATGGTAAACGCATACGGGAACACAATAGGTACAAGACGCAGAATTAAAAAACGTGCAAGTGCCATATTATTATAGGGGATACAATAAGAGAATGAGGGAATGGTGGTGGGATCGACGAAGAAATGAACGAAGTATAGCAGGTTGGGAGGCAAAACGGGACAACAGAGTCGCAGATCGTCAAGTGCGATCATATACAGGACCACGCCAGAAGTTATCACATTTTTCTGAAATGCAAAAAAGCAATACTCATAATACATTGCAAGTTACAGAGGTAGGTTGGTGTTCGCGGTTCAAAGATTTCAGCCGCAAACGAACGGCGTACCTTATGTAAAAAAAAAGTATCCACGCAATTGAGAGTGAGCTGCCTCCCTGTTCTCCAATTTTTGAACTCTAGTCATATCCAAATATTTGAGCGTCCCACGAAATTTCCGCGATCAAAGTTTTGATGCGCGTCCTCCGATCACTTTCCACGAGTCGAATCTGGGAAGTTAACGTTCTGGCGAGTCAAAAAAAACTCCTCTCGTCCGGGTGCAATAAGTAATATATTCGCCTGAGAGAAACCTACCCCGCCGGATGCGTCGCGTCCATCACTCACTTGGAGCCTACTGTATCAAAGATGCAACCATTCATGCATCCATCTCTCAACAAAGAACAGAGAAATCCTCCGAGACCTCCGAGCGCCCTGGGATGGAAGGATGGGTGCAGTGGTTTATTCAGGGATTCAGATGAAGGCGGTGCATTTGTATTAGGAAGAATGACATTGTTGAAACTCGTGGCTCGTATGGTGTCCATCAAACAATTTGCGCTGCCCCCCGCCCGTTCCGCTTCAGCTCCCGACCCTTCGCGGCGGATCGAGTTTCGGACACGCACACCCCGAATTAGACGGTCTGTGGTCCGTGGTGGGTCCATATTGCCGTCCTCCCGCGAATGTGGATTCAAAGTTGTTCCGCCGCCGACGTCTGCGCGTGGAATTAACAAGATCGGACAACGCGCATGCTGGCAAAATCCACCTATTAGCAGACCGAAAACACAGCCAGTGCCGATCTCCCTTTCCGGAAAGATAAGATCTTCGGGCCGGCGCACTTCAGATAAACGCGTGGGATCTATGGCCATTTTCGATTAGGCGCTGAATCTCGATCTTTCGAAGCGCCGGGCGCTTATCCCTTGAACAGCTTGTCAGCACTTATGTTTAGCGCGTAGCACTAGAAGTTGGAAGTTTCAAGTTTGTGCCCAGCCTATTTCATGCGGTGACACTGAATCCTGACGGTTGGGTGACTGAATTTATCGAGGGTAGCTGGCAGGTAAAAGTTCAACAGACAGTGAAGAGATTCAGATTCACGGGAACATTCCGAATCGCGACTCTATGTGCATCTCCTTGCCAAGCAACGGGGGGTGAGGCAATTGTGGCCGGCGAATCTGATGTGTGGCCTCTGACGTGGCCACCCATATGTATCACGAAGGGAGGCGATGCTAATTAATCAGTGGCTGGATTCGGGATCAACGATGTTGAAGAAGAGCTATGAGCAGGGTTGGATGGAAGCCTTCGACGTGTCGAACGTGGATGAGCGCTGAGTGCAAGGATACCCATTCAAAGGGATCATCCCACCACAATCGAATCAGGTTTTAGGGTCGCCAGCGAGTGTTGATCACGGCCACACAAAAGATTATCATGTTGTGGAACTTGTCAAAGCGTTCTTCGCCTATTTCTGGTGGAACACACACCGCCCTGGGATCAACTACCGTCGGTCGAGGGCGCTGGTGTTGTGGCGGGAATAGGATCATCGCTCAACCGCGACGCTATCGCATTCCTGCTTCGGTAATCGGGTTTCAAGGGATAGTCTTAGCTTTATTTTCGAGACGCCTAACGTGAGCGACGCATTCCAAATTCGGCCTTGCGAGCCTCCAGTGATGTGGCCACACTTGTGGATGTGATTTGGGGTATCGGCGGTGCCAATTTTCAACCCCGCAAGCATGAATGATAAAACGATTTCGGACCTGGCGGAGATCATTTATTTTCATCGATGAGGGGGCTAGAAAATTCGATTGATACGCTCATTCGCAGGGTCCAGACCTCTGAATCCAGAATTCAAGCAACCTCCAAGGAGCCGCAGCGTCCCTGACCCTGAGCTAGAAAACCGCGCTTAATATCTGGAAAGAGCTCAAAATTCCGCCTCGGGCATTGATACGTAAACTGAAATCATCTCCGTCGGGCGAAATATCTCACTGTAGGGGAATGAGTCTGTCTTCGGGTACGAAATGAGTACTTTCGAGCCACGATGCCTCGTATCAATATCGAGCCTAGTTCGAGGGTGTCTCACACAGTATCTCTTCATGAGTCACTCTGCGGTTCGTGAGAACAATGAAGAAGCAGCGGAATCCTGCAATATGACTCGCCGAACGTACCCAGAGTAATCCGCGCACACCACGGACGAAAGCGGCGGTAAGGCGCGGGAGGAAGGGCGAATTTTCTGCTGATAGTGGGCTAGTATTCATGCTCGCTCCATTGTCTTCCACTGCATTGCATTGGATTATGCGCAAGGTAGATACCCGTCCCTTTGTACCAGAGCGTCATCGCGACATTAGCCTCGGGTGCGTTCATGTTGCCTGTTTGGTACACGTCGATTCACCGGCCCTCGCCGCGGTGCGGAAGAAAATAGAAGCAGGGAAGACTAACTCTGGACGTGCCGAATGTTCTCGGGGTCGAGTCAATGGATTATTGCATCGCAGGCGGAGCATGGGGAGTCATTGAAATCGACCAAATATTGAATGGGAACGAGGACAAGAAATTTGCCGAATAGTACGTTGCATTAGTTCGAGTCATTGTTCGGTGAATCTTCCCATGAAGAAGCAGCATCTAGCATTGCGAGGAGTAATTAATCGGGACAATTCACTCGGACGCGCCGAGTTGATTACCACAGAGGCCGGCGAGACAAATCTGAGTATGAGCCTGGTGGAATTTATATGACAAGCCAGCATGCCAGCCAGCTGTGCTCGTGATAGCTGAAACTGTGAGTCGGTTTACAGAGGAAGAAGGAGTACGTAACGATTTGCAATCATGTTGATGGAACACAGCCACATGACCTTATCTTGTTCTTCTCGCACTTAACTTTCCAGGCAATCAGTAATCTCTCTGTTCGGTGGAATAGGCGTGCTCAGGAATGCCGCTGAACTTTTGGCATCGGTCGCTGAGCTGCACTCTGGTGTTTTACCCGCTGATTGGCCTCTAGCTGTGGATTTATCTCGCTCAGTGCTCAGCGACGTCACGACGTGTCTGTTTCATCCAGTTGGCCGATAATCTATGGATCCGGATGGGCCAGGCCCCTGATTTCTCGGTCAGCGTGTATGGTTGCCGCCAAATGCAAATCCCCCTTATCCGGTGTTCGGCCAATGTGCGATTCCTGCCGGTAATTTCTCGCTAAAATCAACACCATAGATGGTCTTCAAGTGCAATTCCAGCGACTGAGCATCCCCTGCGCGCCGCCGCCACCGTTATAATGGCACCTCGCCGTTGTTTTAACTTGATTAGTTCACGCTGCCACGGTCCCACCCGAGACGCACATGAACTCTGCTGTCCTCAAGATCCGGTAGGGTTTTTATAGCCTCCTCCTATCATGGTTTTTGGTGCCTAGACAACTCGATGGTTGATTCATGTATGCTGACTGGCGTTGCCAGTGCCCTGTCTATCAGCTTTGCGCCGTATTCTCACGAGATCAACAGGATAGTCGGTGGCCCAGAATCGCGGGGCAAATTTAATCACAAAGTATGGCCTCTCGGCGTTCCTGTAAAATTCATCGCCTGGATGGGGTTCTAACTATTTCTGGGCCAGAACCACGGGACACATACTCTCGGTTACACGACACCCTTGAGGCCCATCTTGTGAGCGACTTTCTTAGGTGTCATTAGATGCATGAGATCCCCCTACGCTGTAACAATTCCTCCAGTCAAATATCACGCGCCCACTATGTCCATGTTCAGTCTTCAAGTTCGTTTCCTCGGACCGCAGGACTGCATTCTGAATGGTGTGTGGTTTCAATCAGCGGCTACCACTTGCGGACCTTGCGTTCGGCCTTGAAAATCCCCCGCATGTGTCATAAATGACGGATCACTGTTTTCGGAGCATGCATGACGCCGTGTGACTGAATCAATATCCTGGGGTAACCGCGGCCGGTGAGCAAACCGTTTGCCCACAATCACATCCATTGACCTAATTCTCGTTATAGTAGTGTTCGAGGCTATAATCGTTGATGCTCAATATTGACGCCTCGCAAATAAACTCGCCTTGGTACGCGGGACACCTTGCGACATTGACCGTCGGTGGGCGCTGATATGGCTACAGCTTTCCGCTATCGGATCTCGCAACGGCAGTCATCGTTATTGTTGATGGCTGCCTCCGCTCGAGCCTCGAGGCGGCAAGCCTGTGCAAATTCCGGGTGAGAATTCTCATTTGGCGGCACTCACCACATGGCAGAAAACATCCGCGGAAATAAATGAGACTCATTGTAATTTCTTTTCTACCTTGAGCGTTCTCGTTGACGGAGAGTATACATGTGACCCAGATTTGGTATAGATGTTCAAGATGGATATGTCAGATAAGGCCCGAATACCTGGCGGGATCATTCCTTCCATTCAGTCGCGCATCATGTACGATATGGCAAGTAGGTTACGACAACACGGATACGCTGTTCCGTTGGACTCCCCGATCTGACAGGAAATCTTACGCCCCGCACCCTCCGGAACACGCTCCCGCGCATCCCTAGCCCCGCATTTGCCGACGTCAGAGTAGGTCTTGCCGTCCCCAACGAGAGCCAACGAGCCTGTCGGTAACCGAGCCTCGTGCCAGGAGGTAACAATTCACCATCAAGTCTTGGAGTGATGGTTCGGGTTTATCGGAAAGGTTTCCGTGTGTACAATTCGCCGCTGCCGCACACAGCTACACGCGACGCCCTTGCACTCCCATGATTTAATTCCGCTCCTTGACGTCGGCTGGAGTATGGCATGAAGACGCCGGTGAACACTTTGCACCGCGGCACAATCAAGGCGTGTATCATTTTCCCGTGGTATTCCGTTTGTGGGAAACTCAAGCGCATATGGCGACATTGATTATGACTCTACCACTTTCCGATCTTCATCGGAGGTGCCACTGGGGCGGCTGGAGTGAGACAGGGTCGCTGCTGACCCCTGGGTTTAAGCCTCCATTGTTCTCCATATCGGTCTATGCAGCTATTTTGTGCTTCCAGGGTTAGGCTAACCCAGTCCAGGCTCTCAAAAATGAGGCTGTAGTCTTTAACTCTCCACGGTGAGTCCATTACACCGCGCGCGCGGCTCGCTGCCACGTTTTAATTTTCTCTTGAATTTGAATCAAATCCCTCACAATCAATGTCCGCCGCACAAGATTGTGATATCAGCGAGGACAATGTGTCATTTAGCCAAGGGTCAACATTGTCGGGTAAGTAAATTTATCTGCTGCTCCCACCGGGATTGAATGAGAAAATCACTTCGCAGCTCTACCGAATGTATCGGGGTGCATAAAATCCCTCTAATAGGCTTGGATATCTGTAGTAAGCCAACAATGGCTGTGGACTCCGCTCGCAGTTCCAGGTTCGCCTGCGCCATGAAAGCGGCTCAATACCCGGACTTCATTCTGAATCACACCACCCTGCTCATATATATATATCTACGCGATGAACAAAGAAAAAGCTACCATTGCCTTTGAGGCGGTTTTTATTTCAGACTTGCCGGTCGGTAATTGTGGTTACAAGCTTACAAGAGTAGCGCAATCAGCTGCGGATGGAAATTTTTATGGGCATCTGCATGGTTGCGTTTGGGGGAAGATCAAAACCTTTTGTCGAGGCAATGGTATGATGCTGAAAAGAGGAGTGTCGTAGATCGGCGCATTAGTTTCTCAAGACTCATATAAATACTGACGCTCACCGTAGGATTGCTTAAGAACTGATCAATCAGCCCTGGCGCCGTCTGGGTCGAAAACTGAATCCACCAGCGACCTCGATTATCCGGCTGCAGCCAAAGCTTACGGGTGCCTCACTCGCTTCGCGCCGTTTCCTGGAGAGCTACGAGATCAGAGCCTGAGAGCTTATTTTGATTCATCGAAGAAATTACCGCCTCATCTTGCCCATGTACCATTTGACCTCGGGGAAGAATTCGAGAAGAATTGGAACTGTTTCCTGGCGACCTTCCCTTTCTGGTCAACCTACCGACCTAAACCCTCTTCTACTTGTGAAATTTCCTCGTGATTTTCAACCAAAATTAGCAGATCCGCATGTCCCGTTGATTGTTCGCGAAAAAGGTATAAAACCTTGATGGCCCAGCTCGGCAGTGAAAAACTACGCTTTTGCGTTGCCTGTCATTGGTGGGATCAGTACGCTGCTTTCCGACTCGCATCCGAAATTCCGTGCTCACGACCGAATTCGCTCAAAATTCGCTAGAATAACATGAATTTTTTAGATTAGTTTTGCATGAGCGTCGTGACCTCCTGAACACACCTGTGGTGGTGATTTCTGAATACAGAATGAATAGGAAACCGGCACCGGAAATATCCGTCATCGCCCACCAAGTCCACAGAAACCCGATCCATCTGCACTATGCACCTTTCCAAAGCAGGCATTATTTATCGCTCTTTATTCTGAGTCACACGTCCAAGTTTCGGTGCAAGTCTGACTCGCAAGTCTTCAGTCCGGATCACGGGTTGATCTCGGCCCGAGACGTGCCGATCGCCTAAACGGGAGGTCCGCCCCTATTTCTCGACGTCTCTCAATGAAAAATCCTTAAACAAGTGCGGGAGAGTTGAGAAACTTGGAATACGACAGAGGTGCTTTACTGATAGGCATCTCCATTGGATCCCCCCAGTTTTGCAGTGCATCTCAAAAGACATCTTGGAACAGTTTTGGAGAGCAATTTCATCTGGATGAGACAGGTGCCTCTTAGTTGAGTCCAACGCGTGAGAATTGCTTCGTGGCTGCGATGCCGAGCATGCCGAGATCATTTTCGACTGCTGTGAGACTTGGACTTGGAATCTGATGACCTACTGTATCGTTGAGAACTTGGGACTAGGCCATAACTGCGGACTACGGCCCTGTGGGTGCCCAGAATTTTGGGAATAAAAACACAGACTGATAATAAAGAGCGAAAAAAGATCTCATAAGAGAACGCGGGAGGACATGAAGTGCCGATTGCCGAGGTCAAATCGCACGGCCAGTGCTGTTTGTCGATGAGTGGACCAAGCGTGGACCTTTCCTTCTTGGATTAGTCACAAATTAGTCATGATCATGGTGCACCAAGTCGCCCGACCACGTCGAGAAAGCGCTCTGCGCCCACCGCCCTGCTCAGAGGAGGGAATCTGTGGATCCGGCCGGGTCCACCCTCCACTGGCAGATTCCGCACAACCGTACATTATCGCATGGGTGGAATGGGCAACTTTTATGATATCCGAGTCTGGATTACTGTACTATTCAAGTACCAAATGTTCAGGTGACGGGTGACACCCCAAATTTCCGAGGTCTTTAAAAATCGCCTCAATTCAAAAGGAAATTTATCGGCCATCTCGGCGAGCAAAAAATCCGAAATCCGTGAACATTTGGTCGAAATAGTACAGTACCCGCGTTGACAGGAACCGTTCCCGTTGATCTTTAAATTGCTTCTATTTCTCGGAATCTTGTCTTTAACATGTCTCATTCAAAGCAATAAAAGAGAAGACGGAAGTTTCTTTGCGAGTTAACGGAGGCCGGTCTCACTCGCCGGTCAGCGACGACGTCAAGGCGCCGACTAGGTTGCGGCGACGTGAGAAAGAATAAAGGTTCCGAGATGCAGCCGCAGACCACCACTCAAACTCGCGGTGGTGAACAAACTATCGGATGCTGGAGGCCGAGGGCTGACTTTCATCATCAACTCGGACCTGTGTGCCGTCTATTTTTTGCGCTCACCAAAACATGGGGCTCTATTTATCAATTGGTGACGGTCATCTGCAATGTCGCTGGGCGAAGAACCTCGGCACCACCGCGGGGATTGCTGTGATATTCACTAGTCTGCATCCCGCGATCGCGAGAAGTTCGGACTCGGCCGTCAGATAAAGGCAAGCCGCTGGGTCAAGCGAAAGACAGTGGCCCCAACCCATCGCTACGTCCATCCGATACCATCCCAGCCATGACCAAAGTCTTCCGTGTTTTATCTACCGTTACTGTGGTGGCCATCTTAGCTGCAGTTACTTGGGCAGCGCCGCAGGCGACTGTGACGACCTCAACCCCAAGTGCAACTCCCTCTGGTGCCTGGTTCGTCTCCAATTATGATACCTCCAGACGTCGAGTGATCCATCGACCATCTAGCATACCGGAGTGGTGTCAGTGCGGCGGCCTAGGGTGGGCGTCTGGCCAATACCCTGGATGTGACACCTGCGCACCCGGCCTCACATGCCAGGTGGCCAATACCTGTGGGAAATACCTGTTGCAATTTGTTCTTATGGTGCTGACAAGCCCACCAGATTACTGGAATTGTTTGCCGTCTGAATGATGGTCGTAAATTGCACATGTATGATTTCCGTCAATCCTTGGCAATTTCAGTTGAATGCGCAAGAGCGCTGCACGAATGTCGACTCAGGTGGAGTTGGGTCGTACTTGAAGATGCAGATTTCCCCCGAATCGTTATTACGAAGCATGATAGTGCCCAGCACCGAGGAACCAACAAAGGGCGGCTGAAATTGCAGTGGGTGCCGAATCTGATGGTACACGAGTGGGGGCGAACCGCTTAGTACTTCATCTTCAACCCCGGAGCCAGGTCCAACGCGGTGAAATCCGGACCACATGCGCGCCGTTACGGCATATCCGAATTAGCGCTGACTTGCCGGACAACGAGCTCGAAATAAGGATTCTATTTATCACGGATAGGTTTCACAAGGTGCCCGTGAGGGAATATTGAGAAAGGGATCGTCAGCAGTCGTTCGCGGCGTTCAGACGCATACCAGCAAACGGCGGAGGTCGGCCGGCGAGTAAAATGAAAAGCGTTTGATTCGGATTTCGCATATATTGAGGAGCATGTCGGCGGACGTCGGGATCGCGACGCGCAGTAATAACGAAGCAAGGCGGCAAGTTGGTGGCGCTGGTGGCGTTGATCAGCAGTCTGGTTAGGATGATAAGCGCTGGCGAAGCCTGATATAGGAGATACAAGGACGGATTCCACGGCAAGAGTGGAGCCAGAGAAGAAATTCGAAACTCTGAAAGAGTGCTCTAGACGGATGGATGGGATGACGACTTGTGCCTGCGTTGTACCACATCCGTACCCGTAGAATTTAGGAATGATACGTAAAATGAAATCATCACGCCGGATTCAGGATGGGACCCCGTGGGCGTGGGCATAATTATACGTTCAGGAAGGAACGTCGGCACAGAATGAATTCGGGACAGACAAGGAGAAGGAGGCGGTGGAGAACCAAGCCTGAGGACGGCGTACGAAGAACACACTCGAAGAATACGAGGAGGTTGCGTCGGCAAGTCAATGGCGCCCCGAGATTAAATCAGATTTAGAGTATCTGTCCAACATATGTCTGACGAAAAAGGAGGCAACAAAGACTTGCTGGACGGACATGAAATCAAGCTGCTGGAGATCCGCTGAAGTTAATGGAGAGTACTTCGTCGAAAGGGGATATTTCATCCTGTGACAATCAAGGAAGGAATGGTTGAATGGTCGTCCAGAGAGGAATTATAGTGGGAGTGGTAGTTGACGGAGAAGGAGGCACAGACGCACCCCGCTTATATGCGATAAAGCTGTGGCGGCTCACGCAAGGATGCCAAGTGGGGATGCCCACTGCGTACAGGCGCGGCAATTTAGCGCCGTGAGATGCGCGCGCGCTTCTCAAGAATGAATCTGAATGATGATGCCGCAAAGGGTTGAATGATCATCCAAAAAAAATACAGGACATACCGTGAGCTGATGGTAGGCGGTAGAAACTGAGCAACCGCCGTCCAATTTTCAAGGAAGAAGGAGGTGAAATGGGGCACCGATACCATTTTTCGACACTGGGAGGGTGGCACAAGGGGGAGTTGCCCACGAGGTTCAGCAGGATGCCTAGAAGGGGGCTCTGGGGTAGTCTGCCGCCGGAGGCGACTCATAAATGCGTCGGTATGGCTCACATCAACAATCCCAGCGGAGAGGCGGCCAGAAGGGGCAGGCGCTAGTGTCGGCGCCTATATATTCTGTACCGAAACGAGTCAGTCACGCCGGAGGACTTGAATAAGAAGGAAGAGGAGGAGGAGATTTCGGCTGTCGGACGCCAGGACAGGAACAACGAGGCAGTCGTCAAGGGAATAAGTCTTCGGACATCGGCGTACAGCGAAAAACCTTGGAAAGGCGAGCGAACAGCAAGAGAGGAATGAAGGAAGGGAACAAAGAGACAGTCTCTTTGGTTCACCTCGCAGACACAAACCACGCTTTGATGTCCACACCTCTCACACGCGTCATGGGCGCTAATCCCTGGAGTACGAGTCACCATATCGCGGGCCTGGATACTGTAGAAAAATAAAAATCTCAGCTGCGAGAAGAAAATTGCGCCCAGAGTGGCCAAGACGTAGACGATGCCACCAGCGAGTACAAGAGCCAAATACGGGCAGGTCGCACCAGAGTCGGTGCATACAGGCGTTCGTGTAGGATGCGATCGGGTAATGCGTTCGTACAATAGACATTGGATTGGCATGTGTGGTCGCGAGAAGAGAAGAGACGGTCACGTGTTGACGCGTCTCCATTTGGGAAGCGATGATTGACTCCGACGATCCCACGTCGAACAGCGGCGATGACCCGAGAATCTCGAATATCCCAACTTCGTAGAATACATTTTCCCCCCCGTTTTTTATTCTTCTTGCTGTTTCGCTGTTCCTGTTCCTCAGGCTGCTGGTGAATGTCTTCGATATGTCATATGTATGCGGGTGTGTACAAGCAGCGACCCTCTACATATTTCATTTGCCAGTTCCTAGTTCTTGAGGTCTATGCAGTATCCAACAAAAAACAAAAAGAACACACTCAAGTTCTCAGATTCAGTGTCATTCACAGTTGATCTCTCTTGTTTAATTACACCCAAGTGAAGTTACATCCGAGGACTTGATTTCTGTGTCACCCGAACAACGCTGCCAACACGTCGCCGCTGGTTCAACGCAAAAAGAATTATCGAATCTGGCCCTTCTCTCTCCGGGGATCACCGACCGGTTCAGGCCCACCCATATATTGTACAAATATCACATCTGAGAGCTTCCCTTCCATTTTGAATTGTCTGGACCCTCGCTCTTCTGTGAGTGTTCCATGACTGCCACATCATAAAGTTGGACTCGGTCAGCGCCATAAATCCTGACAGGCATATCCTGAAACCCTCCCCAGAATCACACATATGTCAATCTAGTTCCGCGGTCTCAGTCATCATAAGAGTTCATCCGCCGCCGCCGACATACTTGGCTTTTAGCGTAGCACTGTGGGTCCATCTTGATATTTGGTGACCGACGGCTACTAAATATCTCCCCAGCGACGTCGGCGGAGCATTTGGTCGCGGCGGGCTTAAAACTACACCAGGTTGGTCCCCTCGGGGAGCTTTTGAACGAATTGCGTGCACCCCAAAACATCCTCGGCATTCTAAAACTACAAGATCGGGCAGCCGGACATGGCTTCGGGATCTTCGCAGTAAGAAGCGTCATTTCGAACCCGTGGGATGAGGGCGGACTTAGACGTCCCGAAATGGCACGGTCTTTGTAAGCATGCGTCATCGCTTCAGGCACCTTCAGATTGCTTTTCTCGGCCCGGGTCGCGTCGACACTCGGCATTCGACGGTGTAGAATCTAGTAGCACGAAATGGAAGTGTCAATGAAAGAGAACGCGAGCTAATATTGGCCGCTGGGGTCGTATTCAGTTATATTCCAATACATACTTACCGGGAAGCTGGGCGGAAAGTGCGGAGGGGGAGGATATGAATAGAGTTCGCGGAGACATTGTAGTAAAGATCCACTCGGTTGGTTCTCTGTTGCTCAAACCACCCTTTAACCTTCGAGCCGAATTTGGGAAGGCAAGTCAGAGTTCAGGGCACTCCCACTGATTCCGACATTCTTAGAAACACTGTTCTGTTTTGGAACCTTGGAGCATGTGGGAGGAGTTAGCCTGAGAACTTCGTGCGAATTGTGAGCGGAAGATTTTGTGTCGGTTTTCTCCGTGACGGCATCAGGAAATTGCCCGGGCAGAACTTCTTACCTTCTGAACTTTTCTAAAGGGAAATTGAACATGGGTGTGATGAGGTTGTAAAGCTCTATTTAGTGACCCCGCATTACAGGTACTGTGTCCTCCGCGACCTGAATCTGGCCGCCGAAACTGTTGAGCCAGTATGGAAGACTCGGTTGACAAGTCGGTGAACGATGCGTGCAATACGGCATATTTTATTCCAAATCGATACGAGCCTACGGACAGATAGGCGCACAATTTGTTCGCCATAGTTTATATTCCTCGCAACCTCGGATTGCATCGTCAGATGGGTGAATACGGCGTTTTCTTTTTAAAATCAAATGCCATCGCTGTTGAAAGCTGCGAAATTTACATGCACGGGCAAAATCGTTATGAAACATAGTATAGTGGGCATTTGCCATGGGCCTCTTCCATTCCTCATTTGTGGCGTTGGATGTTCATATGATGAACATAGTTCGACGCATCACGAAACCAGCGAACTCGCCCCGATGCCCGAACGTCTCCATTTTCCATCAGAATGAATATTTCGCCCGCCGGCACACGACGTCGGTAACCTCAACCAAGATGTTATCGGATCTCAGTCGTTCGATGGCGGACGCCTGCCTCCTTTGCCTTGAGGCAGAAATCCGAAAAGGCTGTGCAAATCTGAGGTGCATGTGTTTCTCGAATTTGTCTCCGCCGCGCCGGACAAGACCACATCCGCGGATGCAAATCCCCTTCCATAGAATTTGTGTTATTCTGTGCATGTCAAAAGATCTCCCCATTTCTCGGAGAATACGGTACGCATGTGATCCAAAATTAGACGACAAGCGAGATGGGGGGGAGGAATCCAAGTCCGGATATGGCACATAAGATCCGACCGACCGGAATGCTGATTGAAATCTCAAGGTTCGTATTGAATCACTTGCGCGATATGGCAGGAAGGTTACGACAGATCGGATACGCTGTTCCGTGCTCGACCCCAAAAGTTGGTTCAAATATTTGCAAGCACAGCATAGTACATCCTCGGACCATATGCCCGAGCATCCGAGTCGCATGGCCTGACTCCAACGTCAACCTGCGCAGTGTGCATGAGCTTGCTGTCATTGTATCCGCCGGCGGCAGCCCCCAACCACACCCCGCACGGAAAGATCCGGACGGGCTTACTCGGTGCGGGCTTGGTGGCGCGTGATTGACTTTCATGGTAATATGAAGGCGGGGTCTAGTCTTTCATAGACAGACGCTACAACAATTTTGGTGCTCAGTTTCTCTGCATCCGCGACGCCTGGTCGGGAAATAACGTACCTCGGTGGGTTATTTCCCGCGCTCCGCTCTGAGTCAGTCCCATCAATTTACCAGCGCATTCCGTTTATGGGAACCCACGTTGCAAGTTGAATTCCGGGTCAAGGTCAATATGTCGGGGTGTAGACTACTGCGCAAATTTGAGAAAATTTGCGGCAGGGATCTCAAAGGACTGGACTTCGGCTATCGACATACTTCAAACTTTGCATTGTTCGCCAAATTGGGCGAATGGTCCTGTCCTCACCGTATATTGAAACTGAGCTTTCGCCTGCCGTCAGTGGGTCCAGTCCGCCGTCTCTGTGTCGCATGACCAGTGGAAGGCTATTAATTTTTCGTACGAACGCAGCCGGGCCATGCATGGTCTGAAGACAAATTTGGGAACGGAGGAGGGAATGTGTGATTCAAGTTTGTTGGGAGATATTTGACTGGGGTTGAGAGCGCCGAACATGATGAACTTGATGGCTCTGCACTGTGAATCAGAAGATACAATTCTGCGAGAGTTCGACTCACTACAAAACAATGGTCTCGGACCACAAAATTACTGAACAATGGGACGATGTTGGGATTCGGAGCTCATGCGCGACGTCTCGAAGGATCAGGCTTTCCGTCTCCCATCCCACGTTCCCCGCGAAATGTGAGGCCGAGATTCGATCATTTGGAGTCATGCTCTCAGCCGGAGCCGACCTCCTACAAGTTACAACTCACATATCCATATTGGTAGTCGGAATGCCGTAGCGCGCATAATTGTGAATGCCCGACCGAAAACACCACATGGGCCCCGTCACCGTATCGAAGCATATGGATTTCGTAGAACTGACAGGACAATGGATTGAGAAATAGTTGGAATCATGTTCAGCATGCGTACATAGCACCAGTTGTTTCTGAGGGAGCATTGGCATGAGGCAACGTAAACCGTCATCCAAGGCGGGAAGCAAATGAATCTTTCAGCGCGATTCCTGGACGGTGACACATTCACCCCGTACCAGCGGGTGCATAGAATCGCGCGTGGATTGGCGCTCAGACCAAATCCTATGTGCATCGAAAACTATTCGTCTCGCAAGTGGTATGCAGTAGGGCCACGGTTCTGAATTAGTTTCTTAACACCTGTTGACAGAATAATTGGTCCGGCCCGGCACCCACAGATAACCGCGTGGGATCCCATTTCAATTAAGCGCTGATCTTTTCGAAGCGCTAGGCGCGTACCCCCTAACCCTTCCAAACGGTTTGAAGGATCAACGTTTGCCGCCTGGTCTATTTTTTTGCCGCGTGATGGTGCTGACAGTTGGAGCGGGTTATACTTCTGAAGATTTGGACGAGGTGTGAAAAATTCAACAATCTGAACCGAGGAGGAAGATTCATATTAGAGTCCCAGTCGCGCTGGTCGATCCTGGACGCCGGAACGTCGATCCGCATCGCTTTGTTCCGCAACCAATACATTAGTTGTGGGTCCAATCAAAGTCCAATCTGATGTTGTGGCCACCGCATACCTACCTACTCAGGCGATGGCCATTTATCGCCAGCGAGGTCGGAGTCGTCAACATCGAGAGTGGAGCTCCAGGATACCCATCAAGCATTGATTGACCCGTGTGCTTTTTCTGTCTTCCCAAAATCGAACCAGGGCCACCACTGAGCGTCAAACATGGACAACAGAAGACTATCATTTTGGTGAAACTTGCCAAGAGCTTCGTCGATTAATTCTGTTGGAACACACATGGAGATTAAAAATTCTTGGCCATCTATCACAGCACCTTCCGTGGACTCTGATCATTCGTTCAATACAGAGCGATCAAGGTTCTTCCCGTATCCCAGTCAACAGTGGACGGACTATCTATCATCCAAAGAAATATCTCTTGGGTTTTTCACCCATCTAAGGAACGACGTTTCAAGGATGTCTCCAGCTTCCGTTTCGAGAACCCGCACGTAAACGGCGTACCATTCTTGATTCGGCCTTGTGAGCCTCATGGCCAGCGTGACACTAGATGAATGTTAGCTGATACGCGACACAGACACACACTTGCCACAAGATGGATCTAATTATTCTCGGGGTGCCCAGGGCGCCGCAGTTGTTCAGGTTTATTAATTATAATCAGTCCATGGGATATTTCATACCGGCAAGAATAATGAAACGACCTGTTGGAGATTATTAGTCTACCTTCACCGGTGATATAATTCAAAAGTCCGATTCGTATCCTCACTCGAAAGCTTCACGGCTCTATAATGAAGTCGCGTTCCAGACCCTGAGCCAGAGAACCGCCGCTCAATGTCTGGAATGCGCTCAAACTTCTTGAGATACGTGATGTAATATCTTGGGATACGTGATGTAACATCACCGCAGCGAACGGGTATCCTCAGGTGGGAAGGGATTAACTCTCTTCAGCCGGTGCGAGATTACCTCGTCATGACTCACTCTGCGGTAGTGAGACAACGAAACCGGAGCAGCGGCACTGGCATCGAAAGATTTGCCGGTCCCCAGAGTAATCGTAATTCGCGCGCACGCCGGATCAAGCGGCGGTAAGGCGCGGGTGGAGAGTCGAGTGTGCTGATATTGAGCTATTCATATTCGCCCTCTATTGTCTTGCGCTGAATGATGCGGAAGGCAATGTCCGAAAAAGGAAGTTCCTTTGTACCACCCCGCCATCGCGACATTGGCGTTCAAGCTACCGGTTTGGGACACGAGTCACCGGTTTCCACCGCCGCGCGGGAATAAACGGGGACAGGGAAGAAGCCAAACTCTGGACGTGCTGAATGTTCTTAGAAGCGAGTCAAGAACTTTGAGGCGGGACGGCGGGCAGAGCATCAATGGGAAATGGTATTCGGCTGGTGGCGCACGGCGGGTTTTTCGTCAGAGCCGTGAAGAATGAGCAGCCTTAAGTATCGCACCAATTGACTTGAGCAACGCGAGAAGTCCCAGTGTGTGCCTGGTGGGCCATGACTTCAAGTTGCGCACGAGACCGTTGCGGTACACAAAGATGGAGAAATAGCTACGTGGATAACGCGCGTGGATACCATTCGGTCCGACTTCAAGACTTAGGGCATGGGTGCTGCGATGCGGCAGAGGAAAATTGGAGGAAAACGCAAACGGAGACGCCGCCATGCCGCGAACGTCATCAGATTGATGGAACACAGCCACCTGGCCCTCTTCTTCTCACTGAACTCAAAAACTGGAGTATCGACGAGAAGGATACTGTTTGGTGGAGTCGACGTGCCCACGAAGCAATACTGAAATCTTGGCTCTTTCTGGTGGCGCATTCTCTGGGGTTTTCATTCGCCATTGACGGTGACATCCCCCTATTGCTCGGCGCGCCGCGTTGCGACATTCGTCCGAGTCGTCCGAGTCAGGACGCGTCTCAAGTTGGAACCCGCCGGATTCCCTTGCTCTCTTTCATGCAATGATATATGGATCAGCCTGGGTTTCGTATCTCTCGGTCAATGTGTATGACCTCCCCGAACGCAAATCCTCCGTATCTGGTGTTCGGCCAATCTAATTTCCGGCGACATTCTCCTCAATTACACTTCCAGTGACTGTGAATCCTGATCAATCGCCACTGACTTATAATGGGGACTTAGTACCGTTGTTTTGAACTAACTGGTGGAGGCTGCCAGCGACACGCAAAGGAGCTCCATGATAACCGGGACTAGAAAATATCTGACCTGCATCTCGCCAATCTGCGTGATCTGCTGTATATATTTGCTCCTAAAGATCCGGGTGGCGCTCTGGTCGCCTCCCCATGATCGCTTTTGGCTCCTAAATGACTCGACCGCTGGTGTATCTATACCTGAGCACGCCATCTGGAGTTGCCGTTACTTCTGGCTGTTGCGTCTGGAAATCAATCTCAGAGCAGTAGGTTCATATGCGTCCCTGAAGCACCCGGGCATCCTCAAGGAAAGAACGGGCTGTCGGCATTCCTGTAAAAGTAGCTATTTGAAGGGCATTGGAACCGTTCATTTGCCACTGATGATAGCTGACAGCCTGATGGGTTTGACCCAATCCGTACGTGTCATATGCAACACTCTAATATTTTGTTCATGTAAAGGATCGGGCAGAATATCCCCCTCAAATCTCTGGTGTTCACGGGAGAGCTTTGTCGCAATGTTCTTGGCATTATTCACCCTGTTCTCTGACATGAGAAGGCGGTGTTTCACTCAACATAGTTCAACACGAGATGCTCAGCGAGGCTATAACGTTTCGCTGCTGGCCAAGAATACCACCAATCAAATTGGGTTTCATCTTGATCATTGAATTGCTCCTTGATCTATCCTTGCCATCCACTTTGTCTCGTCGCCCCAGTCCCAGCGTCAAGAGCGGCGTCGCTAATATTTTGATCCCTTCCTCCAGAAGGTCGTTGTTCCGGGACAGCCCGAAAGTTCGTTCACGTACGCCTGCGTACCTCATATAGTGTTTCATTTGATCTGTCTCTTGCGTCCGGAACTCAATCTCATGTAAGCAGAAGCGTCTCAAATCGCTTGGGCATCCTAACCGGAAGATATATGGGTTGTCGGCCTTCCTGTAAAAGTTGCCACCTGGGGACTGTCACAACTGTTTATAGCCTGACGGGTCGGATCCTGGGACTCGGAGAACAAATGCTATTATTTACCGGAGGCCAATCTTGCGAGCGGCATGTTCAGGTGTTAAATGGTTCTGACAATTTCTTTAGCTGGACTTAAATATTGCCCGCTCAATGTTCCGCTTGAATTTCCGGTGTTCGAGATGGTATTGTCACCATGCTCATGGCATGATTCGCCCGGATCTCTGACCTGTGAAGCTGGCGTTTTCATTCGACATTGACCGACATTCCCGTCGGAATATGCTCGGTGACGCCACTATCGTGTAATCAACGTAATCTATGAATGAGGATCTTCGAGCTCCCTCTGTTTGGTCCCAATGCGAATCCCCCTCGGGCATTGCAATTTCAGAAGGTCATTTATCTTTGTTATTCAAGCCTTTGCGGTTACCTCCTGGCCTGACGGTCAACCTTCCATCCATTCGGTTGGCGCCCTCTCCTGGACCGCCACAACCAATCCCTTAAATCAGCCTCGCTAGCCCTGACGCAAACGAGCTGTACTGCGGTGTAACCAAGTGCCAAAGAAAATCACCGAGCATGTGCGGCGTCAATCCGTTCGAGATGAATCTGTCGCTTGCACTCTCGAGATCCGGCTGGCTAGGACCTGCTTCTGATGGTCGTTTCTCGTGCCAATAGGCATCACAACATGCTTCACGTATGCGCGTCGTCTCAAGTTGCCATCGCACAGTCTTTCTCGTCATATATCTGAGCACCAGGTGGTCGGTGTCCGTGAATCGCGCTGGATCCTAACGGGAAGATAGGGGCCTGTCTTCCTGTAATTTTAATCTGGCTGGCGTTCTAGCTATTACTGGCCTGAACTCACGGCATCCATTTCAGTGTACTAGGGTTAGTACTCGAAGTCCTGTCAGCAGCGTTTTTAGGTCTATAATGTGTCCTGTCCTCGGAATAGAGGATGTATCCGGACCAACATAACGCACCCGAAGTCCCGCTGGAATCCTTGGCGTCCATGCGACAGGTTTCAGAGATGTTCCTCTTGCTCCCGAAATCCCGCTGACGGATTGAACTCTGAAAGGTGCGTGATTCAACAGCAATGTGGATCACAACCAGTTTTTACCATACTTGCAGATTCAATATAAGCGGTGCATGTTGAAGTATCGGCCCTTGAGTTCGGCCTTGAAAATTCCCAGTATCTGTCACATAGGTTGAGAGTACCTGTATTTATACCTCAAGGCATTGGTATCGCCGGATTCGAGCCATTGTATTAGCTGTCCCAGTGACGTCTATGTAGTCCGTCCTTTACTCGCAATACGTGAAGTAGTAAATCGCGTTCATGAATCGACATGTTAAATATTGGCGGACAATTCCCGTTGTTTACTGTAAGTAACCATCACGAGAACATGTTCTACAAAGGTTCCGGGACGGGGACTTCATCGATGCGACATACCCAGAACGGGCGCGCGACGGATTTCTCCAGAGTCGTCGCGACGACGAGGCTACTTATGTCCATTGATTTCCTCTTGCTGGAGCGAACGCCGTGGAGTGCCCTCCTCATCCTCCTCCGTACCTCTAATCCAGAAGAGAAAGTCGTTGGATGTCGTAGATCCGGCGAGAGATAAGAGGGGATTGAGACATCGAACGAAGTAGGCAGACTCGAAGATGCGCTGAACTTGAAAACACCGCCCATAATCCTAGCCTTGCGCACGCGAGTGGACAGGATCTTTGAACGAAACTTAATGAAGATGTGGCGATGAGAAAGAGGCCTTCGGCATCTGAGAATAACAGACACAAACACGCACTTCTTGCTTTCACGATTTCTGACGAGCATTTGGGATCGCGGGTGGGCCAGCGTATCCACACGAGGCGGAGCAAGTTAACGGTAGAATTGGAATATTTGACCCGCGTATCGCGTGGAGCAAAAGATGCCGGCGAAAGATCTTCAGTACAAGCGTCGTCAGTAACGGTAGGTGAAGGGAAGAATCTTCCATGATCCTGAGACAGCGGAGGCGACTCGAGTGTGGGAGTTGATGCCAACGACGAGCCAAGACGCGTACGTCCGGGGCGCTGGCAACGAGATTGTCCCTGACTGCATGTCTTGCGCTGGGACCGACGCCGCCGTGGGGCCCCTACTTTCACAGGCTGCACATTGACGCATGCGTGCGTGTGGTCTATTATTGCGCGGCGCCGATGTCGCGCATGCACCAGCCGTCGACTCGATCATCGCATCTTCTGGTACGATGGCTTGGGCAGCAGATGCAGTACGTAAGGTGTGGATGTCGGATTGCGGTAGACGACAGAGACCGATGATGTCGAGGAGCGGACGCTGCGAAACAGCGAAGGGCCAGAATAAGCAGGGAGCGTCGATGACGGGAAGCGAAGCTGAATGAAGATCAGCGCACGCTCGAGGAGCAGGAGACGGGCGACGTACCACCCCAGCGCTTTATTCGTCCATCTGCCTATTTCCGAGGAGCGCGCCGTGCTCGCACTCCCGCGCAGGTCCGAGGCGGTGTTTGCTGGTCGGGATACACCCCGTATCGAAAGCGTGGGCGGGGGGAGAGCGCAGCTAGACATGTGGGTCGGAGGTTCGTGCTGGAGGGGGCATGCAATCCGGACGAGGGGAGTTTCGACGTCTGGGACTTAAAGAACGGTGAGCGCAAGCCAAAAGAGGGACAGGTGACGTACCACATCAATGCTGCGTGTCGCCCTCCACCACACGACCATCTGCCGACTTCCACCGAGCGCGACGCTCCATAGACTCCGACATCGAGGCGCTGGGACGCGCACGCGGTGTCCCCCGGGCCACATAGGTAGGCAGCGAGACGAGGGTGCTCAGGTGTCTGTCATGCGCTGCCGTATGGGCTTTGTGTGAGGCGAGCTGCAGTCTCCGGCGCACCAAACGCCGAGCTGCGGGTGCGAACGCTGTCCGCGGCGGGGGAGGCGGGAAGGTGCGCTTCGACAGCGGGCGGCGTCGTGCGGGTAGAAGATGAAGAGGGACGTGTAGCTGGGTGCGATACCCTCCGCGTCGACGGCGTTGCTGAAATGAAGCATTAGCGGTGGTCTCGCCACAATACAAAAATAAATAAATAGCAGCGGACAAAGTGTACGCCACGAGAAGGCTGAGAGTCAAGAGCAAGTGCAGTGAGGGCAGAGTAGCCGCTAACCTCCACGCACACGCCCCCGGCGTCTCCAGAGCCAGTTGTAAACGAATGGGACAATAAAGTGAAAGGAATGATTGTGGGCGCCTATTTGGAATTGGGGCGCTTAAGACACCCGATTGCCAAATCAAGACAAAATAGGCGTCCGCCAAGGTATGAACGCACAGAACGGCGGCAGGCGGAGTGAATATGGAAGGAAGGATAGGTGCAAGAACGAGTGAAAGGAGATCAAATGAAATGAAAGGGAATCGACAAAGAAGGAATGAGAAGTAATCAAGGAAACGCGACTCACCTCCCCGCTAAACACCACGCCCTGGACATCGTCACACGCGCCCTCCCACCCCTCGTCCTCGTCGAAGCGGTGCGCCGCCCACGCGAGTGCGGACCATTCGGGCCAGGGGGCGTCACTGGAGTCTTGTGAACGAGAAGAGTCTTGACAAGTGACTTGGGAACGTGGGGAGCCGGCTTTGAGTATATTCGTAGGTGCGTCTCGTCCTTGTATCCCAGTTCCACTCGCGACGCACGCGCTCGCGCTCGTCTCCATCCACCTCCCACCAGCTCGAGATTTTAATATCCCGTACCATTCATTATCCATCCTGCACCGGTGTCTCCCCGCGTTCGCGATGCGTCCACAGCGCCAATCGCTCGCGGCCTGTCCCTAACCCACCCCTCGGGCGCGGGAAGAGGCGGGTGGCGCGATGCTGACGTTTCCCGCCAAGTCGACGAGGAGATGGGGCAGACGGAGGAGCAGAGGCGGTTGCTGCACGAGCAGATCCTGGTCGTGGGGACAGGGAGAGCCCCGCTGACAGGGAGGAGGATCCAGCGGGCAGGATGAACAACCCGATGCTCGTCTTCACTGTTATCTCGCAGTGATGACTTCCACGGTTACGGGACGCGAAATCTGCGCGCGGGGGAGCGGCGCCACGGTGGGGTGCGAGCCGATTCGGGGGTGCGCTGGAGGCGAGAGACAGCCCAACGGTAGTGGAGATCAAGAGTATTAGTCCTAGTGCGGGAGGGACGTCATTTTCCCGTAGATGACGAGGGACACGAACGTACCTCTATAGCCAATCCGTAACGCTAACCAACTGGCTCCAACGCCTGCGTATCGACGCGACGTTAAAACTGGGAACGGCAGTCAAAAATCAGTCTGTGAGATGTATCGAGGCCAACGCACCTCTAGCCGTGGACATCAGGAGAGGCTGCTGAATGGGTATAGGATCGACGCGCGATTGAATCGCCGCGGGCAGGAGTGTGGGGGTCAGCCATGAGGGCGTTCAGGTACGTGCGAGTTCGCGAGGCCAGTCAAGGCAGGTGGGTCCAAGTTGGGACTAGGAAAGAGAGCGAGGAAGCCGAGTTGAGATGTTTGCCTGGACTAGCGTAGAATTAGGTGTGGCTGGCTCATTGGTCCAGTCGCGCAGAGTTAGGATGAAGAAGAGATTGTGTGGCTGTGTTGATCGGCTCGCGGATCAACGTCACCTGTTCCCTGAACACGTGGTCGGATTAGTACAGTAGGGTGGGAAAGCCGATCCAAAAACAATACTTATTAATTGCGCCGATGGCAGGGGCGCGAGTCTGAGTGGAACGCGCTCCTTCGTGAGGTAAGTGGTAGCTACTAGAAATGTCGACCAATTTCCCCCGTGCTCTCCCGCACTATTTTCTCGATTTAAACCCTGGCCGGGAGAGGAGTGAAAATCCATTGCGAGAAAAGTCTGATTGAACGGTCCGGTCCATACATGGAAATCGATATGTGATAAATCTGGAGTTCAAACCGAGTCCTACTGCGCCGTCAGGTTGGCCACACTGACCCAGAACCTGTCGGAAAATCTCATGAACGAGTCACAACACATGGACGAATGGACGAGACGCACTGGCACCGCTCGAACAGAGCGTCGGAGGTCTCCGTGGGCTCGACGAGGGGCAGCCCCGCGGCCGTCGAGTTGAAGAGCATCTCCGTGTGCCTCGCCTCCCACTTTTTCCACGGCGGTTGTGATCGTCGTGGGGTCGATCTTCACGTTCGGATTAAGGGAGATGCCGAACGACATGAAGCTCTGCGCGAATGCATTGATGAAACTCGTGTTTTTGAACAACGGCGTCACGATGCTGGGGAAGTAATACGGGACATCGTACGAGTGCAGTCCTGGGGGAATCGCGAACTCGGCCTGCATGTGCGTGCAAATTAGGTCCGACGAAATCGTGCAGCTCGGGATCTCCCACCTTGAACGCACGGCCGTGGAATGCACGAAGCAGGTAATAGGTGGGGCAGATGAGAGTCGCTGGACAGCAAGCCGATACATGTAACTCTGTCCTCGCACGATGAATGGAGACTCACATACATTCTCCTATAATCGCGTTTTCCTGGAAGAGCTGCGTGCCCAAGCCCGCGTACAGGGACCTCACTTTGTTAGCCTGTGCAGGGCCGAAGCTGGGGAACAAGTCTAACGCGTATTGCGTCGCATTCGCCGTATCGCCGGTGCTCTGATTTACAAAAGATGTTCCTTCAAACGTGTTCGTTACAGAGAGAAGCATCTCCTGGACGCAGTGAGGTGAGATTCGTTTGGACTGTTGGAAGAACTAACGCCGTTGACCGCGCCTTGCAGGAGCGATGCCGTCGGCCGCTGTGTGATGAAGGATCCGTCTACGACCGGGACGAATAGGTAAGTGCCGTAGAATCCCGAGATGGTGATCTGGGTGTTGGCCGTCTCTAGAGCAGTCGCGTTGACGGCTTGGAGGCAGGAGAACGCGTCGGTGGCAGAGGTGCAGCTTCAAAGCATGTTATTCGATTAGTACACCCATTAATTTGATATCTTACTTTGCTTGCACGACGACCTCGCTGTATAACAGCTGCAAATTATGTCTTTAGAAAACATCACAAAGGACGAGGTGAATCGCGCACCTCGGGGATGCGGTGGTTGTACTCGTACTGCGAGGGCAGGAACGTCGAGCTGGTGATCGCACCCCTGAACAGCTGAGGTTGCGTCTTTCCGTTATTGGCCACGACGTGCTGAAGCACGGATCCCGCGCCTAAATTGCCGTCGATCAGTTTCAATCCGTTCTCACCAGCTCGTTCAGACACACCTGCAGATTCGCCCCAGATTGTGACTCTCGCCGGATCTCCCCCGAATTTGGCTATCTGTAAGGCCATACTGTACATTCATGGGGTGGACGATCGGGCATTGCAGAACGCACGTGTTTATTAACCCATCTTAGCGCAAAGTCTTGGTCGACTGAGGGATCGCGATGTCAGAATGGCACAACAATGAAAGTAAGCGCGCGTACGCAACCCAGCATTCAGTGCCCCATTTTTCTTCACCTCTGCACCGGGGAGGAACCCTGATATACAGAGTTTCAGAGGGAAGCCTTATTCTTCGAAAGTAATTTCGTACCGAAGACGCCGAGACGGTATTTGAATAACGACGACGACGATTCCTCGGTTGCTTTGGTTGATGACATCTTCCCCGTCATACAAACTGGCCCGGCCCGCAACGTATCTGCCCAAAACTTTCATTCGAATCGGCAAGCGACGGCTATAAGTAGACGCACCCTCCGCCGCATCAGTAAAACTACACTGTTGTCTTTGACGTCTTTTGTCTTTGAGACTCGTCTTTTTAGATCTTCGTCTTTGGGAGGGCATCTTTGGTCTTTAGCTCGGCGTCTTCGGACGTCTTGGTCTTTGACTAAACTTCTTACATCTTTGGTACGGATCTTTGATATCCTCGGCACCAGGCACATAAGCAAAGAAATCTGGGAAGGGATTTTCACAAGTTGAGTGTAAGGTAGCTGTAGAACTATTCCGTCCACTGGATACACGAAGAGTAGTCGACGCCGTCTCTGCACAGTGACGTAGAATTGTTGGAAATCGTCAAAGTCATTCAAACTCCGCTTGGTGATGATCATTTTGATGCAGGCACATGGCGCAATCTTCTCGTTTGACGGCATCAAATGGTTGGTTGCTCTCTCCCCTCATCACGTCGCCTTTCTCCCCACTCCCCGCCCTCCCTCCTTTCCCCCCTTGGTCCTCCGTAGGCTGAAGCGAAGGGTTCAGTGCATGCAATGACTCAAGATCTCAAGTTGACTGCCCGCAATGGCCCAAGGTCTCAATCTACCTCAATGCCAAGCCGTTCAAGAGGCTGCCCGCAACTCTACTCCGGATCTGTAGCTCTCTTCCCTCACCGCGTCGAATTCCCCGCCGTATCAAGCCCTCCCTTTCAAGATTCTGTTGCATCTCGCTACCTGTGGCTTCTTTCCGCGCTGCGTCGCATATCCGCAGCCTGTGGCTCCCTTCCGCGTGCATGTTTGCACTTGAAGCCGCATGTGGCAACTCATTTTGTTTACTAATTTCTCCAGCTCCTGCACTGTCTTCCTTGTTGACATCCTGCCCGCAAACAGCGTTGACCCGGAGTAATTTGGGTAAGCATCTACGATCGATGATTGGACAGCCGCTGACTCTGTCCTTCTAGGCTTCCTATCTGTAGCCTGCAAGTCTCAATCTTTCGCCCCCTGCCCCCAGGGAATGACACCCTCATACAATGTACGCATGCTCAGTGGTCCTGATTTTATCCTATTTACACTTCATCACAGTCTTATATCTTGTGCGCACCACGTCCATGGTTCGGCACCGGAATTTCAGCTCGCGAGTACTCAGAGCAACTTGGGGTACATTTGCTTACTTCAACTTGTATTTTTTACGCCGAAATATATATGATTTTCCCTCTCTTTAAGTGTCCTTGAAAGTCTTTTGGCGTCTTGGAGAGCATCTTGCCCAAAGATGTGTCACGTCTTATAGGTCTTTCTCAAGATGTATGTCTTTGCTAAGACTTTGGACATAGCTTAGCCAAAGACGTGCGTCTTTGGGAAAAACACGTCTTTCGGGTTTTTGACGTCTTGCCAAAGACGCCAAAGACGTCAAAGACAACAGTGTAGTTTTACTGATGCGTGAATCCAGACAAGCACGGGGAGGTCTTTGACCGGAGTTCCTGCGGTGTCGCTCGGGTAGTACACACTGCCATACATGTCGCATCAGAGAATAGTTTACAGTACACGAGCGGCACGCACTTGAGGAACAGACAGTCTTCTGTCGAAATAACGACCTCAGCTGCGCGCGTTTCCAGCGGGTTCGTTGGTGCCAGGCCGTTCGCGTCCACGCCGTTGATCGATGCTTGGAAGCATTGGTTCGGCTGGACCGTGGCGTCCTGCAGACCAGTCTCATTCCTCGGCGGCTGTGGGGCGCGGAAGCGGAAATCGCCTCCGAAGATCTGCGATTAATTTTACAAGCCAAGGACGGAGAGCGGGCGACAGACAGACCTAGTGGTGCCGCCGCGTATCGAATCCCCAGGAAGTGGGATATGTTGGCCGGGGATACCGTGCCCTGGTATTGCACGTAGCCAAGATCTACGATGGGTGCCTGGGCTCGGGCGCAGAGGACCACGCCCGCCGCGACGAACATTCTGCGGAGTTGGTGTTGGGGAAACATTGCCGAGAAGGTCAGCGCGACGCACGGGCTTTATAGGCCCGCGGATAGTATCTCTTTCTACTCCCAAGCAAGTGTGACACGTTCACCGTGAATAGACAGGTTGCGCAGGAGCCACGGAGCCACCCCGTGGGCTCTCGGACCGTGCGCAAAAATAGCAGGTGAGTGGCTCAAAAGAGCCACCCACGAGTCATCGACGTCATAATTTGGCGGTGGAGCCACTGGTTTGCGCACGGTCCGAGAGCCACCCCGTGGACTCCGTGGCTCCTGCGCAAACCGTCTAATTGCTTAGGGTTTTAGGGTTTAGGGTTAGGGGTTTTTAGGGGTTAGGGTTTAGGGGGTTAGGGTTAGGGGTTTTTAGGGGTTTTAGGGTTTAGGGAGGGGGTTAGGGTTAGGGTTTTTAGGGTAGGGTTAGGGTTTAGGGTTAGGTTTAGGGTTAGGGTTAGGTTAGGGTTAGGGTTAGGGTTAGGGTTAGGGTTAGGGTTAGGGTTAGGGTTAGGGTTA
>JARJLF010002865.1:0-27283 GCA_029378395.1 Mycena leptocephala
TGACGCTGAAGAGGCGAAGCGTGTATGGGAGGCTGAAAAGGCTGAACTCGTCCAGGCCCGAGATGCAGCTCAAGCAGGAGTCAAGGTACAAACTTATTTCTCGACTCTGAAAGGTTGGACTCACGTTTTTCAGGACGCGGAGAAGAAGCTTGTCGATGCCAAAACTGCCCACGACAAGTTACTTGCCCGGGCACGCGAACTCATGAAAGCCCAACAGAAGGCGAATGAAACCCAGGCGACTGCCGTAGCCGCCGCGTCGCTCAGGCGAAGAGCGAAGTGCAGCAGGGTTCCGCCGAGGGAGCGGTTTCGGAAATGTTGCCAAGAAACATGCCGACGAGTTGCAGGCTCTGCAGGATAGTCTGACGGCGAAGCATGCCGCAGAACTCAAAGCAGCTGCCGACGCTGCCCGCGCAGAGAACCCTGGCTCGAGCCTCCCGGCCAACGTTGACGCCTTGATTGCCGCTGCTATCGCCCAGCACGATAAAGACCAAGAAAAGGCCCGTCAGGACGAGATCACGGCTGCCGTTGAAAGGGGACGCGCTGAGGCAGCCACCAGAGCAAAATTAAAGGACCAACAGCTCGTGAAGACGCAGAAGAAGGTGAAGGATCTCGAAGCTCAGATCCTTGCGTGGCAGAATCAAGGGGTACTGCCCACCCTACACCCACGACCCCCATCGCGTCCACTTCGGCGTCTGCAGCTTCTGCACCTCCCACGGCAGCCTCTGCTTCCACCTCGACACCGGATTCCACACCGGCGGCGACCAAACCTACAGCAGCCGCACGCGGAGGTGCCCCTGTTGCTGCGGCTGCGCGAGGTGGGGCGCCCGGTGCAACTCGCGGTGCTCCCGCCGCCCGAGGGGCAGCCACTCGTGCGCGCGGCAACGGATTGAGCATCCGCGGAGGGGCGACTCGCGTCCCGCCACCTGCAGCTGCCACTGCGACGCCCACTTCCGCTCCGGCTGCTGGGGTCTCCATCATGGGCGCCGCGAAGCGGCCTCGGGAGGAAGGGTCGGCTGAGGACTCGTTGGCGAAGCGTCTAAAGCCTGCGGACCCTGCTAATAGTAAACCGCCTGTACAGCTGAGACGGCCGCCCCGTCATGATCTGTTGTTGTTTTACTTACTCGTATATTGTTTGTTGTCGCTCTTGCATTATCACTGTATCCCTTAACGTATATTTTCTGTACAATGCATCCTACACATTGCACCGGCTCATCCTATCCTTTGGGTTGGGCGTTCCGCACCGATCATCCATTGGCGCTTTGTACTCCTAAAATTATATTCGAATCCCCAGACCCTCGTCTCGAAACCGGCGTATCCTTCCGGCGTCCGTATCATTCCAGGGTTGAGTTAGCATCACGGTTACCTGTTCTAATCGATTGTTGGGGTTGGACACTCGCCAACGCGACTCCACCATATCAACGAACTGAGTTTGATTTATCTTGTCGGCCATAAGAAAGATGTGTTTCAGTTGAGGAACGACGATAGTGGACTCGTCACTCGGAAATGCAGGCCTCAACAGCCGCGCGATGAGGAGATTCAAGTACGGAGTTTCGGAGCCCTCGGCGATGACTGTCATTTCGACAAGCGCCGGACAGGCCTGCAGAATGGAGGTTACATCGTCGATGGAGCAGGCGCCATACAGTCCGAGTTTCCTCAGACCGCAGGACGATCGGTGCAGGAGAGAGACGAGCGCCGAGGCAGTCTCGGGCTCGACGATGAATATCTCGAGTTTGGGCAATACAAGGACATCCACGATGCGTTTATGGAAGAGCAGACATCGCGATACGAGGGGCAAACAGATCTGCGGTGGGTTGGAACCGGGTGGAGCCATGTAGTCCACAAGGTGCACCGTGAGCTCTATTAAATTTTGTGCGCGTTGTAGGATGGGCACAAGCACGGAGAGTGTGCAGGTCGTGGACAGACGCGTGAGCTGCTGCCATGGAATGATGGGCACCGGCCGAAAGCGCAATGTCACGTCCTGCAGCTCTGGGGCTACTTCGAAAGCGAACGGGTTTCCTGTGGTGGTCGCCCAACCCTCCAGAGCAATTTTCTGGAGAATAGGTACACGGCCCTTTACGCACTCAAGCGCTTCTAGAAAAGGGCTAGCTTCTTGCAAAAGCGTGAGGGATAGTCGTCTCCAGCGACTGGAGCAGGCCACAAGAGCCTCGAACAGCCTGAGGCAGCGATTGCTGTCTGATTGGTAAAATTGAATGGTTAGAGGGAGATTGTTGGAGAGCAGCAACTGGCGGTCAAGAAGCTCGATTGGAGGCGGGTGTTCTCTGCGAATTAAGATGCTGCACCATATAATCGAGTACGAGAGGACCGCTGCGCGCCACCGACCACAAACATGGCCCATGATCCAAGGAGCACGGTCAGATGCTAGTTCCGAGACTTCAGCGGAAACGGTTGTTGTTAAAGAACATATTTCATGAAGTATTTCTGTGGGTAGGCGGGTTACAGACGGTTCTGCCATAGATACTCAGATGTAGTGCAGAGTATGAAAGACTTGACTTGGACTTGATAGTTGACGGAATCAGACGGATCTCCAATTTTCGATGATGCGCTGACAAAGCACAGTGGCCAAATTCGGACGACTTCAAAGTTCAATTTGACTCGGTGCTATTCGCCGCTTTGACACTTCTAGCTCGAACTCGCGTTGCTCCCACACTGGTTGTCCATCACCCATAATATTAATATTCTCGACGCTCGAATATGCCCAAAGCAGCGCGGGCCGCGGGCTACCGCAACTTCAAGTTCGAGCCAGAAAATCACCTGTCGCGGCCGCCGGTTACTTCAATTCTGCTGCGGGACATGTCATGAAAGGGCAAGGCCAACCTGCCAAGGCGGCACGCTTGTGAGGGTTTGTAAACGGATCCGCTCGACGGGTAAGATGGACGCCGATCACTAGGCCCATCACGATTTTCCCGGTTCCGGAGGGGGGACTCCGAACGACAAAGAGTGTGCTGAACCGCACCCGTATGATCCTACGTCGGACTCGCGCCGTTCTACTCAGCTTTGCTTATTTCTGCTTACTTATCCTGCTCAGAGCCTCTTCAGTCATTTCACTTTCATCGCTGCGCTCAATGCCGGTCCGTGAACGGACGTCGACGCAACCTATACAATCGAGATCGGCAGACGCCATCGGCCATGTTCCCGAGCCACAGAACATCCACAGAATGTCCTCCGGCAATTACTGTAACCTGGAAAAACTGTTCGCAAAAAAATTGAACGGTGAATTAGTAACATATGCACTTTATTCATCATCCCCTTGTTCAGAACGTCGTGCGGTCATAATGAATTTATCCGTTAAGCTCTTTGTAAGCTCTTACATCTCTGTACCACATGTCTAACGGTGTAGGTGAAAAGGGTTCAGAATCGTGTTCTAATGGCACTGGTTTCTGTTACAAAACGTGGATTCTTGTCTCGCGTTTCTCGCACGTGGGAAAGTACACCCGACACTTCATAGTATGATTAACCGAGCTGCATCGCCTTCGCGCTTCCTGCGCCAGGGCGGGACCTTCCCCCATTAGGATTGCCGGTCGCTTACAATCGTTACGATCGAGATCCCAGATTTGTCCTCTGCTAGTTCAAAATGCATTTATACACGGCCTACTTATTTTATCGGCATCGCCCTCCCATCCTATATCGCGCCTCTTCTCATGTCTCATTCGGCCTCAAATGACTCTTCGACGGACGCGAAGAAACGCTACGCCTGTAAGGAGTGCGACAAAGCTTTTTCCACGAGCAGCCACTTGGGGCGTCATTGTCGCGTCCACACCGGAGTGAAAGACTACAAATGCGACTTTCCCGGTTGTGAAACGAGATGTTCGAGACCGGATAATCTGCAAGCACAGTAAGTGTTCTCTTAGACAATGTGTCGCTCTTACGATATCCCCCAGTAAGCGAGTCCACTTCTCTTCGCAACCTCGCACCAAAGGGAAAAAGCCGAGAGGAAAACATTCCACTGCGTCTAGCGATTCGCACCCTTCGCCCGGCTCATCTACATCTTCATCCTCGCCCACCGACCATGCCCATCAACCTTCGTCACCAGAGATGTACCGTACGCCGGCCTCTCGTTTTAGCAGCGTATCTGCTTCAAGTAGTCCGCAACCCTTTATGTCCCACCGCTTCCACCGACCCGGGGTGGAACCCCCGGCGGTTCCCCGTTCCCGTTGTATGTTGAAGATCGATTCGACAACTTCCCCCTCCCATCTTCGCCGTCATCTCATTCGAGGGCGGGAATGTCTAGTTTGCGCATGCCGTACCCCCCCAGATTTACCAATACTATGCCGCCCCCCATCGTCCGCGGTGCCCCAGGCGAGTCACTTGACGCGTTTAATTCCAGCATGCTACTCCAAAACGTACCGCCGCTGCAAAGACGCAGCAACCTATATCAACCTTACACTTCCTCGTCTTCCCGGGCGCCCACACCATCGCAATACCCATACGCTACATACCCTCATCAGACTCCCGTCTCCGGCCTCCAGTACTCTTCATCCAGCGCTCCATCATCTAATGCTCCATCGCCCCGAGCATCGCATACCTCGTCTCCAGAGTTTCCCGATCTTCAACAACTCCCGCCCTACTAGTAGCGCTCCCAAAATACAAAACCATATGTAGAGTCGCGTATTCCGTCTACATTTAGGTTCTCGATGTATCTCTGTATTAGACCAAGCCTGTGATGTCTGTACTCTTATAATTTAATAAAATACTTCCGTTCAGCAATTTTCTCCCGTTTATTCGCAATTCTACCCAAAGGCTGATCTTCCTTGAATGTTCCAATGATTGATCTACAATGTCATCGATAAAACCCGGGCAACATCTCTCACAGCCTGAGTTATCACTCAATTGATTAAACATCCCCGGTTTTTGCCCGTCACACTAGTAGAACTAATGTTGAGTTGTTCACTGAGCGGACTAGTTGTGATAGACATTGAATCTATGCATCACCGCTGATCTCTCAACCCGGGATTCTTCGACTTCAAATTTAAAGTTGTCCAGTGGCCGTGCCTCCGAGATCGCTACGCACCTAAATAGTGCATCACCGCTGATTGTCAAACCCGGGGATCTTTCAACTTCAACGCCTAGACCGTTGTTGTCGCGAGATCGAAATCCATCGAGTATCGGACACATCTGTCGGTCCGTGCAGTTATTTTTACGGCGCAATTATTGGATGAAAATCACAGAGCCTCTCGTAGATGGTGATATCAAGGGGCACAATTGAATAAATCAAAATCAAGGCTCGGATATGGCGCACTTCTGATTGTTAGTTCGACTGAATCAACTAAAAGATTTGCGGGTAACAATCCATTGGTGAACGCGAATTCATCCAGGTTGAACAAAGGTCACGTGCACATGTAAAATCGCACATTCCACTTTACTTGAAGACGAAATCCGGGGGGCGTTGATCCTAATGGTCGGGATAATCAGGAATCCTGAAATGCAGTCGGATTTGAAATAAAGCATCTTGCGATTTTTCTACCAGCTGCACATCATTGCATATCGCGATGTGAACACCGGAAGTGCACAATACTCTCGGGCCGTGGCTTACGAATTTCGGGGTAGTAAGACGACATGTCCATCATCTTTTATGAAAGTGGAGTGCCTAATCGGCTAGTCGTGAATGGGCGTTTTGGCGCCAAGAATCTCATCCACTAGCCGAGGGTATCGTCGCCGCCACCGACAAGCATCTTGTAATGACGGATGGACGACCGAGGGATTGTACAACCGCTGATGGAGCATGGACCGAAGATTTATGAATCGTAGCAGCCCGCAGCCGAGTTGGAGCAGAGCAGAGAGTTTCAAAGGTGGCCAACAATGATTTACACTGAGCTGCGGGGCTGAAGCATAGCTACCAGCAGGCTACCACGCTGCTCAATCAATCATCAAGGAAACGACGTGGGTAGGTCCCAATCGCAACTTTAATTACCCAAGTCGCCCATGCCGAGAAACTGGCATGATTTGTGGGGGCTCGGGAGAGCAGATATCCGGTGCGCAGAGATCGATGGTCTACGGCGCAGGAAAAATTACAGCCGGCTCCGCACGTAGTAGCGCATGGCAAGAGGAGCACTGCAAGAAGTCAACTTAGTAAGAATCAAAATCGCCCTTTCCAAGTACGATTACATAACATTTACGTGAAAGTTGCCTTTCAACCCGGAGCGCTCGAGTCGCTCCCGACCTGTTATTCCGTGGGTAATAATAGAGACTGTTGAATAGGTTGATACTTTGTCATCTGCGACCTCGGGTGCTTGGTTCGACCGGCCGAGAGACCATATAGCGGTAATGCAAGAGGGAATCAAATGCAGACAAGAGCTCCAGCGTTCGCAGAAGTTTCAAGATCGTTTGGCGGCTAAGCAGCAAAGGGTTGGCTAGATATAATCAAAAAATTCAAGAGAGCCCAATTTCAGCCGAGCGACGATAATTAGATTCTCGCTCCAAGATTCAGGAATGGCAGTGATTGAACAAAGATCGAACATCGGAGGAATAGGCTACTTGCTGGTCAATTGGTTTGAATGGTTTGGTGCAAACCTTGAAACTCCCACATTTGCGGACCCCTGCAGGGTATTCAGTGTCATAGAAGGACAACTTACGAACCTATAGCCGAATGTTGAATTCCAAAAGGCCGCTCCTTCGACCCGGGATGCCAGCTGAAATTCGGCGCGATGATAGAACGGTGACAAAGAATCTCACCTATGATTTTTACGAGAACGAACGATGACAATTCACCTATGAGTATTACGGGGGTGTTTCATTGCTACGCTCCCGTACGCCGGCAATTGAATAGGGCTCTCGATCTGTGCAAATTAAAATTAATGGTATACGAGATCCTGGACGGTTGCAGCTGGTGCTTCGTTCTTCTATGCGTTCGAGAAACGAAGATATCCAGTGTTTCAATTGCGTTTGCGATCCCGACGCCCGACCCCGACGACACAGCCTACCCGCTCCCCGATGGTACGGCTTGCCGACGTTTGATGTCACAGCCATCCCGACGTCACAGCCTTGTCAGTTGCATCACCGGCCCCCGACAACACAGCCGACCGACGCCCGACGTACAGGTTCACGCGCCCCGACGACACTGCCCACCGACGCCCACCGACGACACCGCTTCCCGACGCCCGACGTCGCGGTCTCGCCCTTTCCGAGTATCACACCGTGGAGGCCGTTGATGCGCAATCATGGCGCTTAACGCAGCCTTTGTTGGATTTGGCGCTGTGAAATTGTGCTCCAGACTCCAGTTACCTTTGCTGTACTCTTGTAACTGAGGAGCACGGCGCTCATGGCCAACTCGCACTAAGTAGTAGCAACGGCTACAGAGCCTTTTTCGCGCTGGATTTGTCTAGAATCACAAGACTCGAGGGAAGATTGACGACAGTGAAGCAAGGAAGCTGGTAGATATACCTGGACCTTCAACTGAGAACAGACATCTAGAGAGTTGAGAGAAAAGGAGGCGGCTGAGGGCGTTGAGAAACATGTGTCAACAACTGGGTTTCTACAACCGAACCACCATGGCAAAAATTCAAAATCCAGTAACGTTCAACGCGCCACTGGCAGTACCACCAGGTACCACCCTATCAACACCACCACATGCCTTGATGTGCCGCGTTTAACGACCGCAAACTTGAAGCCACCCAGACCAAGTGCGAGGCTGCGAGCCTGAGTGCTTCAGTCAACTTCTCCAGTTCTTTATCCTGAACCATTCAGAGGTTAAGTTACCCCCTCAAAATTTTAACCTTTTAACCTTTCCTAGCTTGCATTCCTGATGTCCATACCAAATCCCGCCGGTGCTCAAAATCGGGCATATACCTTCATGACCCCGATATCAGCAGTGCGCCGATCGGTTCACTCTGAATCACTCATTCAAGACGATTTCAAGGCGACCTACTAGATGAACATCTGTCCAGGAACAGTTGGTCTGAATCCACTACTCGCCCCTGATCTCCACTGCCCTCTGCTCCATTTCCGCTTACACTACAGTAAACGGCGGTCTGCGCCACTTGAATCTACACTCAATTCGCCACTGTGGAGCAGGGGACTGTAAAAGACATAGTTCGCACGTGCCACACACCTACTCCAAATCTCAATTGACCCAGGAACGCATATCCTCGTCTGTCTTACTGCTCCCATCGAGCTTGATTGCGAGCGAAGCGAAGCAATCTACCTAACACACGTGATGAGGCAGAGGATAGATTATGCAGTAAACAACAGCAAACTTAAATGGCGCGGCTGACGGTCCTTCAGAGAAAGAATGGCCTCAAAACGTTCAAATCTGGGTCGATCTCCATGGAATAGCACCAAATGATGCGCTTTCATGGCGCGGTTCGATTGGTACGAAATCAGGCCAACAACGAGGGGAAAAATTGTGTCTGAAAAGGGGATATGATCGGCAAGGCGGAACTAATTATGCGCGCAGCAATGTTTCTTCGCGAGCACCAAGCGCTTCAGCGGATCCTAGTAAATGGAGCAGAGAAGTTCGATAACTGTTAGTGCAGCCGCTTGGCCTGCTCGGAATCTACATATGTATCAGATTCCCCACGGTTTCCGTTTCTGAACCGACACCCTGAATAATCGAATATCTTGTCATCGTCTACTAATCACGGCTTGGAGCCGCGGGTCGTCGGCATGTAATCCTATATAACTAGCAGTCCTTGCAGCCATTCCCATTGTCTCCCATCGCCATGTCTACTGCACGCACCATCTTCGTTACCGGGTCGAATCAAGGCGCCTTCTTTCTTGCCGACTTACTTCAATATGCTGATACCAGTACCCGATTTATTCAGGCCTCGGAATGCATACGGTCCACCAGTTGGAATCGACACCGTGCGTGCTCGTCTTCATGGGTAAACATTTTACCTTGCATCAACCCGCGAGTATTTGACGATAGTTTTTAGCCTCTCGTAAATTAGCAGCCGCGGAGGAGGCGCGCGCTAAATTCGCGTCAGAAATCCACCCCTCCTCCAGTGTCGTGCCCATGCAGCTCGACATCACCGACGCCGCGTCCATCAAACACGCGTGCGCATTTGTCACCGAGCATCTGAGAAGCAAGAACCTCCCCGGGCTCGACGTCTTGATCAACAAGTGAGCCGCGTCTGTTGATCCTCCATCGCCCTGCTAACGGTTAACGGCTATGCAGCGCCGGCATCGTAGGATCTTCGTTTGAATCGACATACGCCGTTAACGTGTTCGGCACCGCCGCCATAACGGAGGCGCTGCGCCCGCTGCTGAACAACGGCGGTGCGATACTGAATATCTCGTCCAGTCTCGGATCCCTGCGGTGGCACACGCAGCGGCCGCCGCCGCCACTCTACCCTGCGTACAGCTCGAGCAAGTCCGCGCTCAACTCGCTGACGCTGCAATGGGCGATCCAAGAGGAACAGAAGGGCTCTGGGATCCGCGTGGTGTCGATATGCCCAGGTGAGTGCTCATAATATTATTGTGAACTTTATAGGCGCTAACTGGGAGTTACATAAATGAAGGATTCAACGCGACGAACTTGAACCAATACTCAGGAAAAATGGATCCTGCGGACGGATGCAAGGTCATTGTCAAGACGGCACTGGAAAAGGACGGCAAGAGTGGGGTGTATATTAACAAGGATGGAATGCTTGAATGGTGAAAAATAAATACCTTTTCAATTTTACTATGCCTGCCTTCAAACAAATCAATATTGTATGATTCTCAGTCTATTGTAAGTTGATCGACTGAAATTAGTATTACAATCCTTAGACTTCAAACCTGTTGTCTGGAAATTTCCCTGCAGTTTGCCAGTTTTCAAAGTTGAACACACAAAACGAATCGAAGGCGGCGTGCTTCCTTCTCCACAACAGCACATCCATGGTCCAGCAGCAGACGGTGATGGTCTCCCTCCACGCTGTTGGTGCCTCCAGGCCTTACATAGCCTTACATATATAATCGCGCCTGTACTCGGCCCAGAAGCTCAAGTCATGGACTTGCTAGTATGGATTGTAACCCTTTGGAAACCACTGGCACAACCAGGCGCGCAAGGGCTTCCCTCGTATGTGATTTGCGACAGAGATAATAAAGGCCGACCCAGCGAGGCCAAGAGCAGACAAGCTGGCAGAGGTGAAAGAGTCGGAAGGACGGTCCGAATATGTAACGGAAGCTCTTTGAAAACAACCGTCAACAACCTTCTCTACCAAAATCTCAAGTATGTCTTGAGTTTTTCGTGCACGCTTCGAGCGTTTCACTTATTCCTCAGCCAGTGACTCCCCCCAGGCGCCCACGCGAACATCGTCCATTCCGCAGCCCAATGGCATCGCTTCAAGTTCAGGGATCGCCGGCGCTGCGCCAACGCCGACACCAGGCATGTCCCCCGAGCTCGAGCAGACGCTAGCATTACTCTCGTCGCACCGCGCGGTGCTGGGGTACATCCTTCTTGGGCGGGGACACCCCGTGAGCATCGTGCGCCACACGGGGGCCGTCTTCGAGGGCGAGCAGGGGCGGAAATATGCGAGCGCGATTGGAAGGATTGTGGAGAGCGTGCAGGCGGGGCTGGAGGAGGTGCACTCTGGGGACGGTGATGCGGTGCGTCTCTTGCCACAGCGCATCGCTGGCTGATCATAGAACGTGGATATTGAACGCAGGATGACCTGCGATTCCTGCGAATCCGGACAAAACGGCACGAAATTATGATCTCGCCAGGTCCGTGCAGCTCTCTTGGCTCTGTTCCTCCATTGCCATTTTATTAACAAACCAAACGCAGACGACCGGTATCTCCTCGCAGTACTACACGATCCCTCGACGTGACGCGCAGCATCCTCCATTCCTCGACGCTCCTCGATTCATCCTCGATATCTGTGTACATCTCATCGATTTTATGGGACGCTTTTTGGATAATATAATGTATCGTGCTTATATTCCTCTTGTCTACCGCGAACCCCAGAACAACCGAACCCGCTAGGATACCCCCGTTCACGGAACTGCGATATAATTACGATACCCGTGCACGGTGAAGCTCCCCACAACTCTGGCTAGACAATTTTTTATGGATTTACTTGGCAGAGCGATCTTGCATGAGAATCTTTCTGCAGTCTCGGATAGCAATGGATTAGTCTACAAATTTATACGGAGTGATCGCGCATTCGATCGTCTGGAGCACTTGAAAGTGTCGATTGGAGAGAAAATTATCGGTCATATGCTGAACTCTTGATTAAGAAAAGGGTTCTCAGCGTAGCTTGAACTCAAACGAGATGGCTTCCCAGTAAAATAAATTACCCGAGCTCGAGATCCAGCTGAAAACTGTCTCGCTCATACTCTACGCCATACATCCACACCGTACATCCACACTCTTACCCTCACAGACCCTCCAAAATGCCACACTCTTCCACCGCTCCCACAGCAGGCCCACGCCCACAGGCGCATCCCGATCCCGCGGATGTCGCGCTCCTCGAAGAGGTGGTACTGCGTGCCAAAGGACAAAAGTGGGCGAACATGGAGTTGAAGTGGGGCTCGGAGCGGAGGTGGAGGATCTGCGGATAGTGCGCGTGATAGAGGTGCGCAAATACGCGCAGGAGCTGGAGGTAGACCTGCTTGATTGTCGTGGGGAAGGTGTTTTCGTCGAAGCCCTGACCTGTGGGGCGTCAACACAAGCATCATGCAGAAAAACGGAGGGGCACGCACTGGACTTTGTGGGGAAGACGTTCTCGTCATCAAGGAGGTTCTGGATGGTGGACATGACGGAATCGATGTACGTCGGCGCGGAGAGGGGCACCTTCTTGCGGTCCTGCATCCACATATAGTTCAGGCTACACATCGTGTCAGTATCCTTCAGCATCGCGCATACAATGAAACCTACTTTGGGCCGGCGGACATCGTGGGGCAGCTCTGCTGCGTACAGCACTCCGTCAGGACACCGTAGAACTCGTTCAGATTCGTGTAAAAGTCGAACACTGTTCGCAGCGCACAAATGAAGCGTTATTAGCATAGCTGAAGCATCGGATAATCGTGCGGCGCTGCTCACTGTTGACTGCAACCCACTCGTTCACGTCGACGTACTTGGGCTGCATCACGATCGTCTTGAAGTTGCCCTTGACGAGGGCGGCGTCGGCAAATGGACGCGAGAGATACAGGGGTTTAGGACCTAGCTGGCCGCCCGGTGAAGGTGGCTCGGACCCCGTCGAGTTCTTGCGAGCCAGAGTTCCTGTTGGGGTCGGCGAGCGCTTAGAACGCGGCTGCCCAGCGCGATTCCTGCTACGAAAGAGCTCGAATACAAGGGTAGAAAGACAAGCAAGAAACTGACTTGAAAAAGGACATGTTTGCGCAGGATGGAGGTTCTCTGAAAGAGAAGGTAGCGCGCTTAACAACCGCGTATTTTACGACAGTGTTGATCGACACCAATACCAAATCGGGCCGACAATATTGATCGCCATTTCTGTACAAAATTTGCGCTGGACACTTCAATTCCTCTAGAAAAAAGAATGGAGATGGGCGTAATCACAAGTTCCATTTCAGAATTCTAGGCTCACCAGAAATCATCAGCCTGGTCTCGAAAGTTGAACAAACATATCATGTTACTAGGGATCCCCACCGTACCGTATACGGTTACGACCGTATACATTACGCCGATTTACGGGTGCCAACCGGCCGTAACCGTAACCGTAAAGATGGCCCCGGAGGCTCTTACGGTACGGTATGGTGGATTTTACGGTCAATACGACCGTATACGGTCGTATATGTGCGCAATAAATAAATTGAAAATTAAGAGGATGCTGCAACCCCAAAAACATGTTTTTGTGTCTTTTACAGTGCCTGGAGATGTTTTTGAACTTCAAACAAGAGTAATAGTTCAGCCACATCACAATTTGGATAGTTTCCTGTTCAAAATAATAGGACGCGCCAACCGATAAGAGTTATACCGCCACCCCAGAGTCCGTTCGGAACTGTATACCGGGTGTCTCAAATTTATTACTAATTTATTAGAGGCTCATCCATTCCCCCATCGTTGTCAATACCTTGGTGGAGGGCTCTCCAATTTACGGTCGTAATACGCCGTATACGGACCGTATAAATACGGGCTCATACGGTATACGTACGGTGGCAAACCGTAACCGTATGAGGCCAGCCAGAGGACCATACGGTACGGTTACGGGCACCCGTATAACCATAACCGTATACGGTTCTGTACGGTTACGGTGGGGATCCCTACATGTTACGAAGGCAGTATGCGTTGATGCAACGCAAAGGCATTCTTCAGTGGCCCTAATACATGTTTATAAAATACAAAAAGTAACAGATTAGCGTGATGTACATAATTCTATTTGCTGCAGCACCATAGCCGGGAATCCCGCCTCATCGCGTGTTTTCGAGGTCGTGAATGTGGTCTCCCCATGACTCGGGGTCAACGGGAATTTGCGTGCTTTTCGGGCGTGGTGCGTCGGACGTGGCCACGCCTCTGGCGCTGCGCTCGAGGTCGCGCGTCCATAGCGTGTCGAGCATAGCTGTTTCCGTGGTCGTGTATGGGTCGGTGGTAGAGAAGATGCCGGTGCTCTCGACGGCATGCAGGTTGAGCATCAGCCGCGACATCATGGTGACGGACATGCTGCGGGCGGCGGACGGTGCGTGAGTGGATCTGGCGCGGAGCAGAGAGACGGACGCACTTGCTCGCAAAGGTGGATAGGAAACTGACGAGAAGGGGCTACAGGCCGTGTCAGCCGTGGAACTTGGAGCACGCGGCTGGAGGGAGGGGGAACGCACCGGGGCGATCTGAGCGATGTCAGTGGGACACAGAGAAAATAAATGGGAGAACGCGTACGTAGGATGTTAGGATGTTTGCCAGGTTCACGGTTGCCATCAATCTGCACGCCGGATATTAGTGGGCCAGGAGACAAGCGATAAGGCCGAGGGGCGCGCACATGAAGTAAATGGACCCTGGGGAAGAGATTTCAGTTTGCTGGAAGCGGACGGAGGATGTCAAACACACCGTCTCTGATGAGCAGGCTCAGTAACGGGATCTGTGACCATTGCAGCCCGCTTTTTTTCTGCGTGTGAAGCGACTTGCGGAACAACATAGAGAAAATTAAGACGTCGTAAACGAAGACCGCCTCCCATGGAATGGCGATCACTGTAGAGGTTCAGCAATCTGTGCAAGAGGGTGCGAGCACACTGACTGATGGCGCTGAAGTAGACTGGTCAATGGGGAAGAACGCGTTTACGGGAATCAACGCACACATTTCGCGGATCTGCGATGTTACAGCCAGGCTCGCCCCGCTGCGGGACGCCGCCTGCATGGCTGGCCGCCCACTGGAGAGCAAAATCCAAGTCAAATGGGGTGCGCAGAGTACGAATTGAGCAGACGCACAACTGAGACGCCTATGAGGACGGTCCCAAACCCAAGCATGGATGAAATGATGCGCTTTTTCCTCCCATACAGCGCATAAATTCGTAGCGTAAGAAGGACTGGGGATCGGTTTAGTTCAGCTCCAGTATGCGGTCGATTCGGGTACGCACTACAGACGGTGATTTGGTTCACGATGAGGAGGACTTGCCGAGTCAAATTCCAGTCTGGACACCTTAAGCGATAAATCAGACATAGGTTCTGAGCACAGTGTTAGGAACGGATCTGACCACTATTGGAGGTTAGAAAGAGGACATAGCACCAGATGCAATGACGTACGGATTCAGGGATTGCATAGTACGAAAACACAGTTACAACCACATCTCCAAAGGCCGCCAAATATCGATTCAGAAAAAAGCAGTACGCGCTGACTGTTTTCGGCTTATTCCAAATATACCGCACTTCGTCTCCTGCCAGCCAGTGGGTCAATAGGCTAGCCAGGGAGAATAAGCACCGTACCCAGTGTCAATAAATGATCGTAGTATAAGACTATGGTTATTGTTTTTGAGAGGATCCGCGGGACCAAACAAAATCATGACACTCACAAGTTAGGGGTGCAAGATACAGGTAATGATGAAGTCGTCTTCAAATCGCATGAGCAGGCGCTTCCCTGGGAATAAGATGGAAAACAGACAAGGCTTGGGCGACGGCAATGGCGTCCGCCATCGAGAATTACACAAGTTGTTCGCAGGACAGAAAACTAACTTGAAGAAGATCAACGCAGATCTCTATAAGTATCCTGTCTGCATCGCAAATCAATTTGATTGGTTCCTGTCACTGTTGTTCCTGACGTCGACGGCGTTCGTATTTTCCCGATGCTCAGTGAGCGCTTGGGGCCTTGGGCACCGCTGCCCTCCAACTCCGAGTCGGTTCCTTTCGATCAAGTAAATGGTAAGATACGGCTTCCGCCCTAAAACCTACTTTCAAAGGGTACCTTGTTTCGAGTCCCGGCATATCGCATTCGCGCTATCGACTCGCCTAGACCCGCGTAGGTTTTAACGGCATATCGGCGTCCGTGAGCGCTTAGGAGATAGCCGCTGTCCGGCTTTATCCGGCGTGATTCCTGGGATTCAACGGCTCAATATACAACGAAGCCTAAAAATGAAACTGACTTGCAAAGGGACATATCCGGGCAGAATGCATGGAAGTTCTCTGAAACCACAGTAAGATCAAAATCGCCGAGATCCCAATCGAGCCGACAATACTGATCATGCTGCGTGCATTCAGAGCGCAGACAGCCCAGCATATGATACGCAGGTTTCATGGGCCGAATTTAGGGCACTCTGGAAAGATTTAAGCTCAACAGAACAGAAAATCCAGATTCCATGAATAGTAGGAAAAGAAAATCGAAAAGAGAGAGCTATATGTAAGTGTCGAGCAATTTTAGAGACTGATGGATACTCTTGTTTTCTTGGCAGCAACGGCATAGTAGTAGCTCTCAAAGCGACGGTTTCAGGGTCTACGAGAACCAAGACTCGGGGATCTCATTACGGTCGACAGATTGGATGGCGATGGTGTTAAACGCCGTCGTACAAGCAGTGGAAACAGGGAGCAGACAACACTGCATGACACTTTCTGCACAAGATATGGAACAGTGAACACGTCTTTTGAAGCCACTCACCGAGTCGCAACACACATGGCGCCCTCGCCTCCAGCTTGCCTCGTGGGTTGCTGCACTCGCTAAATCAGTCTAAAAATTGCGAATCCATTTTGTCACGGACTTGTCCACGTAGTCACCGAGGCGGTTCGAAACCAGGATCACGTATGAGAGTTGGTCGCGCGACCAGTTTGCTGCGAGGACGTTTTCGTACAGGTCCAGATCACAATGAGGCATCTGCGTTCTTCAGTTGGGCATCACTGCGTTCAGAATGATCTTACCCATAATATCGTCGTAGCGTCCAGTGGATGTTTACCGTCCTGGAAAGTAGTCAGTGGGAGAGTCTCACCGGAGCCCAGTGCACTCGCTTTGTTTTCCGGAAGCACGCAAAACCCGAGTTGCTCAAATAGAGCATCATCTTCCTCCGAAAAAACTGGATCATAAATGGAGACGTTGGCGTGTTCCTACGCCCGCATTTAGAGGTTGGCTGGATTGGGACACCGCGCGAGACCTACAATCCCGGTAGATTTGCATATCTCGAGCAAAAAGCCCAGCTGAGCACGAGAGTTGGGCGAAGCCGATGGGCTCCCGAGGCCGAGACATAAAACTTGAGAGGGAGACAAGGAATGGGCAGTTAAATGGTCTTGCAAAATTTCTACACGCGACGTTGTGCTTCAGGGTCACGTAGTGTAGCAGATGGAACGGACGTTGACATTGGGCATTCCAGTCATCCTTAGCAAGCTCCTCGCTTGCACGTTGAACGAGAGTCAGCAGTGACGGGCGCTCAGATTGGACCTTGTTCTTCCGTTTTTTTCGCGGAACAACAGGTTTGAAGTCGGAGTATTGAAAGCCAATAGTAGCGTTATCCGAAGTCATGAAACGAAAAACAAGTCGTCCTTGGCCGAGAGGCTGTGCAGAGTTTCCGAAAAAGGAAAGGGGCAAGGGAACATCACAAGAAAAAGAGATGGTCTGAAAGGCCCGCGACATCCAAAATTAAAGCGACAGGGAGCGTGTCAGTATTATAGTCGCGCAACGGAATTTAATAGCAGTTAATAGCAGTCTATACAGAAAGCGAGTATGCGCAGGCCCCAAGCACAGCTCGAGTGCCCACTTAATTATGTCGACATGTGAGTGGGTGTAGTAGTAACCATTGTTAACCGCCTATTATGCCCATGCCCTTCCACCGCTCCCACAGCGAGCCCACCCCGACGGGGGCGGACGACGACCCGCGCAGGTCCTTCATCTCGAGCAGCTCAAACTCGCTGCCGAACGCGAGAAAGTGCGCAAAGAGCGAGTTGAAGTGCGGCTCGGAGCGCAGGTGGAGGATCTGCGCATAGTGCGCGTGATAGATGTGCGCGAACACCCGTAAAAGCTGTCGGTAGATGTGCTTGACGGTGGATGGAAAAGAGGGTGGGAAGTCCTGGCCTGCGTGGATATCATGAGCAAGATTGTGAAGAATACAGAAAACTGCGAGCGCAGTGAGGCGCCGTCGGCGAAGCACGTATATGCGAAACGAGAAAAAAAAAGTATCGAGAATAAGCGCCGCAACGACGCCAAGAATAAATAAGTCAGGTGCAGCGGTGCAATAGAAACCACCAAATCACACAGAATCACCAAATCCGACCCGCAAACAGACAGCGGCCGCACGCTGCGAGGACAAGACGCATGCAGAAGGGAAGAGTAGGAGAAGGGAGATCGAAGCGGCAGCGAAACCGGATGCAGCGCTGGGATAACGAGGCAACAGGCGGACGAGTGCTCACTTGCACAAGTACCAATGCCACGACCAACAAGGCCGGCCTGCGTGCCGACTTGTCATGCGCTCGCTTATTAACCGCACCCACCCGCAGGCTGCCCATCAAACTGAATAAAATCAGACACTCACCAGACTTTGTGGGAAAGACGTTGTCGTCGTCGAGCATATTTTGAACCCAGGTCATCACGTAGTCAATATACGTGGGTGCGGGGAGGTGCACATGCTTGCGGTCCTGGTTGATCCAAGTGTAGCTTAATCTGAGGCAAGCGCACAGTCAGCGCAAAAAAAATGTACGGCAGCCACACATACGTGGTCCCGGCGGACATAGTGGGGCAGTTCTGCTGCGTGCAAAACTCGGTGAGCACACCGTAGAACTCGTTCAAGTTGGTGTAAAAGTCGAAGACTATCAAGGAGTCAAAATCAGAGCAAAAATCTAGTAGATCACCAACTAAAAGGCGTTAAATTAATTGAATGCATAACGCAAACGCCGCACACACCTGTTGACCGCGACCCACTCCATTATATCGACGTATTTGGGAAGCATGACGATCGTCTTGAAGTTTCCCTTGACGAGAGCGGCCTCAACAAAGGGGCTGCACAAGTAGAGCGGCTTCTGCGCCTGTGGTTGTTGCTGCGGCGCTGCTTTCGCCTGCTGCTGGTCCGGGGGGAACGTGGCCGATGTGGGCGTCGGCGAGCGCTTCGCATTACGCGGTGCGCGGGTCATCGAGCGCCTGAATTCCGCGCGAGTTAATGCCGGGATTCAGGACATGTTCACAGGCACAAACCCAATCGAATTGAAGAACTGAGACATGTTGGGAGGACGCTGAAGTGAACCAGCCGTACAACAGTCGACCCCAGCTTAAATGTAAGGACCAAAGGGAACGAGGCAGGTCTGAGATGGAGGTCGAGGAGGAGAAGGTCAGGAACAGGCGCTTGGCGCGATCGCTGCACGTGCCCCGCTTACACCTCTCATTAGTACATTCAACTCCTCCCTCGGAGTCCCTCGAGCCTCGGTTCCTGCCAAGTTAATGTGGCTCTCGAGCTATTCGTCAAACTCCGTGAATGAAGGAATTTTGTCCGAAACGATTTCACCCAGTCAGATCCAGTATTCACCTTGATTTCACCGTACAGAAGAGAGAAACACGCGCACTCTTCCCTTTCTTCAATCCAGCGCCGCTTTGACAAACACCCAGCACCGTCCGCGGGATTAATCTCCCCGTGTGATGTTCAATTGTGTCTTCATCGAACGTTGTGAGTAACGCAGGATCCATATTGACGCATCACACGACTGGGCCAGGGCATATCGACACCACGCGGACTTCAGAGCCCTCCTGGATCACTCGGTATAACGCCAGTAAGTGGAGCGCCAGGAAAATCGGCGGAAATAAGCTAACCGCTGACACCACGCGGTTTCCCAGTTCACCAAAGCAGACTTGAGCACCGGGAAGCTCCTGTTCCGCTTACTTTTATCGGCCCAAATTTGACCATTGCCTCCCGTTTCATAAAACTCATCAAACGCTGTCCTTGCACATCTTGGCCGAAGTGTTCATGTTAGAAATTTCGACAACAATTTCCCTTCTTTCTGACTATCCCCCCAGCTCTCCCCGGTTTAAGTACGTCCTATTTGCACAAAAGGCTGGCCATTTTCCCGCGCAATTTCTTGATTATGGGTTGTACAGTTGTGTTCGCTTGGGAACCCTTTGGTAGAAACGGTTAAAGGAGGTTAAAGGACCTTGAAACAAGTTGCAACGCAACACTGTATCTAATAACATTTTTAGACTGAAAAAACCAACTCATTACAAAATACTAGATTCGCCACTGACATCCGTAGTGCACACGACAGGAAATTCATCATTCCATCGCTATGACACTGGAGGCGCTGCGGATTTGGCGCGTAGCTCGCTGAGGATGAGTTGGCAAGAAAGGATGCGCCTTGGTTCGATCCAGTAACGAGGATGGTTACGATAGACATGGCGATGTGAGAGATATTGAGAGATTTCACAGGGACGTGTGCTCGTTATATAAAATGCATGCCGACCTCTCCAAACCATGATTTGCAGACTTCTCAGGAGTTATCAAGTGAATGATAAATCGCCTCCAAATCAACAGTCAGTTATTTCAGTAGTATGTAGTATAATCCGGTCCCATCTCGCCGTTGTTGCCGCTGGTCGGAAACTTGAAACGCTGGCATTTAAACTTTGGGGAATATATCAGAGGAAAGGCGGCCATTGACAGCTTCATCTTGATCAAAATTATTTCTGCGGGCCCAGGAGCCTCTCGGGTGAAGCAGAATAAAGTTGATTAGAGAATGAGTATTCGTTCAGGCTTGACTTCCTTGCGCTGTTTCAGTCCACGTGCAAACTCTCTGTTTTGCGTTACTTATGGATTCTTCCTCCACCGTTTCCAAGGTCCTTTTTTAATCACAGCTTTGTTCAGCAGGGTCCTCCGCAACTGTAACTCCCTGAATATCTTTCAACTTGAAAAAACATCTTCCAACTTGCCTGACTCTATCGACTCTGTTTCCCACGGTTCGAATCTGATTTTATTCAACTCCCAAAGGTCCCAAAAAGTTTGGTTAGCCGTGGACATCATAGCGCACGGTTTTAGATGACCTACGCCCGAGATTGGGAAGCTCCACCAAAAAATAACTCTCATCTCCTTGGGCCTTGGCCGAAGTTTTGATTCCTCAATGTCAGTTTTTTTTTTCCCGATTCCAAATAAGAACATCGTATTGGAAAAGGTGGCTGTCAAGCCATTTTCTTCAGCGGTAAATGATGTAATCCAAGTTGATACTGGGCCTTAGCTGCTTCCAGAATGGTGGAGGATTAGCGATGTTCTGACTTTAGTACCCAGGCCAAGGGTTATTTGGGTTCGGGATCTAGTCCAGTCAAAGCAAAATATTGCCCACCAAAGCCATAGCTTTTTGGCTTTTTGGCCAAAGCCACCCAATTCGTGTGGTCTAACACCTCAGGCTGTAGTCGAGGATTGATGGTCGTAGTCAGATCCTGGGAGGGAGAACACTGAACACACCCGTCAGGCCTAATGGCGCGTGAGTGGTAACTACTATAATCGACAACATGTCTAGCGCCCGCAGCTTCATCGTGCCAAGGGAAACCGATTTTTCACTTCGCCACAAGTCTCAGACTGATGATTCAGGCTTGAGAATTCCATCAGATCACTTTCAAGACCATTCAGATAAATACTAAAAGGTTGAACTGTCTATAGTTGCACAACAAGCGCGGGAGTAGGAAAAACTGTTGGAAATCATTCAAAATAAGACTGTCTAGAGTGTGTAACAAGAGGGAGGGAGAATGAGAACACGAAAGTGAACGGGATCAAGGTAATATATCTGATAGTGGCGTTGAAACATGGGCACTACTCCAATTTAGTGTCCGTGATACAGCTGTTGCATAGCGAGAAGCTGAGAATCTGGAGTAAAATCCTCAGTTGGATTCCTTTCAGCATAGATAAAAAAACCAACTCATAAGTCGACACCTCGGAGCAAAAACATTCATGGCGGCGAGGACAGTTTCAGTGGCGTCCATGAGCGACCGTTCCTCTGGGTTTATAGGACTATTCGGCGATCGATGTCTGCGAAAACGCCGCAGTTCCGCCACGAATGCTTGACAGGTCGCCATGAGCAGGGTCTGCAACATGTTTGTTTTAGAGCTCAAACAAGTACGCGCCAAACAGTCAACTCACTCCCATGATCGGATCGATGTATACAAATTCGTTCAGCGGCACCTGTGCGAGATATGCGACAATCGCACGCGCCGAATCCAATACGCGCATGCGGGAAGCATGAGTGTCAGCGACGAAGGGGTTATGCAATTGAATCGTCGCAACATGCACCAGGCAGTGGATAACGAGCATCTCTTTGGTTGAGTACATTTGAACCGTGGGAAGACTGAGTTTAAATCTCTCGTTCAGTGAGTCGATCGAGTTGAATGAGACGTAGAACTGTTGTCTGTTGCTCATATCTGCATGTGGCATGAGCATCAAGTGCAGGAGCCGAAAACTAGATCGAAACTTACTGGGACGATACTGAGACGCTAAACGAGCTGCCCGTTCAAAGAGAATAGCAGCCTTTGCCTGGAACGCCGCCACGGACATCCCACTATCCTGCCGATTTGCCAGAAAATTGGTGACGGTCCCGGTGCTTGAATTTGGCAGTACTTGATTCTAATCCCTTTCGTCAGTTTTCGTTTTGATCGTTGAAGATATTTACGTTGAATCCCGGCGCATTAACGTCCAGCGGCCATGGTGTGTCAATTCGAGCATTAGGGTCCGTGTATGATATATTCGACGGCGACCCGTCTGCGATTGTCCAGCAGTTGTCGAGGTCACCACAGTCCAGAATGCGGTGATGCGTTCGCACTCTTCCATTGGGTCCCGAGGTGGCGCCAACGTATGAAGGGCGGGTGCCGAAGGACCGCCGGTGGCCGCCGACCGAATACGATGGAGTCCTGAGCCAATGACGAGAGAAACAGCCGCCCCAAGGTGATATTTTGCCTCGAGGAACCGGGTATTCTGAAAAAAGTAAGTAGCTAAAAGCACCTCGGCTTGTATGGTGTGGAGAACCGCGTTCCCGGAGATGCCTAGGCTGCCTTGTGTCCCGGAGAGGGCCTCGGCCGCCGTGCGAAGCGCCCGAGACAGATATCGTGCTTCGTGCGCGGTGAACTCGTCCGAACCTGATAGATGTATTGCCCAGAGAGACACGACATGGAGCAAAACGGGGCAGGACGCTGACCACTCCGCCCATACCCGATTCTCGGAAATTATGGATATTGAGAAAAACCGAACTGAGAACTGTGCTGGAGAAATTGTATATCCTTCAGAAAGGCCAATTTAGCTGATTCAACACAATCAAAGGATTCGGAATTTACAAGGGTTCTAACTTGGCCGGGGGAATTGCCTAAATGAATTTTGGTTGGGAAAAGACTGGAAATAAGATCGCTCACCTCCGAGGACGATGTAGGCATGCGCAAAGGGCTTGACCGGCTCGAGGAGAATCTAGATCTGATGACTTTGAGCCGAGAAATATGCAATATTCAGACTAACGACGTACTATGTGGCTGCACCGAGCCACTACGGGAAAGTGGCATCGGAGAGGCGGAGCCGCTTGCTCCAATATACGGGTTACGCAGAGGGAGGGGTGCTGAGAGTTTGGGTTTCTCCAGCTGTCCGATACGAGCCTCGACATTTGCTATTTGTTCTAGGAGGGGCGTCAACTTCGTTAAATGACAAGGAAGTTGGCTGACCTTCCAGTATCTGCGTTGTTGTTGGCCCCCATCATCCGCGTATTCGCATTCTTCGAAGCTTGAGGAACGTGAACATGGTCCGCACTTTGGGCGCCTGCCGTCACATTTCTGCCGGAAAATATGACGGTTTATTCGAGGTAAACTGGGTCATTCTTCTTACAATTCTACGCCGCCTGTTCAAAGTTCAAACCAAGAAATACAAACAATAACTGTCACCAACCTGCAATTTTCGCACTTGACTGCAAATGAACTTGACCTTGAACCTTCTTGCGTCATATCTGAAAGTGTTGTCGATGAATAAATGCAACCACCCACCTTATATATGCCCTCGCCGAAAGCTGGGACGCGCTGCGGAAAATGGACCACGCCACACGGGATAGGACTCAGCGATGAGGTATGAGCTGTAAAACGAGGTGCGGTCACCGAAAGCCTACAGAGTTGAAGAGAAGTGAATTTGCCGAGGTAGTTTCAAAGTTTCGGAGGATATCCTTTACCGCGTGGCGCTGTTGCTGCGCCGTTCTCCGCGGGCGTGTCCGACGGTGTCGCTCAATAAAAGTGGTCCATGAACTCGGACAGCGAGGTATTATAGATAATTATTTTCAGTTCAGGCCGGCTTGCTTGCGTCTCCCCCCATTGATGTATCCTTACCGGCGTCGCTACCAGCGCGAGCGCTGACATCGAGCTTATTTTTCGACTGCCGCCGTAGCGGGGTTGGAATTGCTGTGTATACAAAATACTTCCAAAATAAAGACGAAGAAAGGCGCTTTTCACCAAGGGCGTCCGTCTGATGGAGATGGTAAGTTGCAAGTTCGTGAGATAACGTGTCAGTGGCAGTGCATCCGAGTCAAGTTCGTCGGCATCGCGCGACGCATGCTGCCTCGGCGTCCACTCCGTTGTTGCTCCGTTGTCTTTCTCTCGGTGAAATGTCATATTATTTTTTCTCCTCTATTACAGCACCTCACGTCTTGCGACTCTTCCAAAGTTACTGGTTTTCAAGACTACCCGCTGCGTGGTGTGGCCTTGAAACGTCTGCCAGGTTGTCCTTGGTTTTCCGCAAACGCAATAGAAGTGAATTTTGACTTCGTTTTCAAAGAAAGACCGCAGGTTCGCGAATCGCGTCCGTCCTTCGCGGAGCAGGCGCAAAGTAGGCGATACAAGGCCTTGCGAAGCACTGCCTAGCACAGAGAGTACTTGGTATCAACACGATGTATTGCGCTTGTAAGTCCTCACTGTAGACGTGGTTACAAACCGATTCCCTTTGGTGCCAATCAAATCCATATTCCCCGTTGTTATAGGTGAACATAATGCTCCGGAGCGACAAATTCCGAAACTGATGGAGCAAAACAGTCCGAGTCGATTTTCGGGCGATGCTAAAGATAAACGCGAGTGACCTGTTAACTTTTGCCTACCACTGCAATTCTTTTTTAATACGCGAGGTATGTTTCAACTTTGGTCGGTTCAACTTGGACGTTCGAAGATCATTGGAGTGTTATTTATTGAATGATATTTGAAACCTGCAAAGCGCAAGATGACTCAATTATAACCACAATCATCCAAGTTTCCACCACTGACCTCGCTCTCAGGATCTTCTCATACATACGATTCACATCAGTACTGACTTACTTGAATTAGCCGGAGTTGACTCCTTGCTTAGGGCTCTTTCACAAAGCCGGTTTGTAAACAATGTTTTAAACAGATGTTTATAAAACCACCACCCTGTTTTTAATTCAGTGGCAGTGCTCGGCAAGGCCAATTCCGCTGAAAATTGGACTGAATAGCAATATTTTCGGTGCGATTTTAGGTTGGTTTTATACAGTGGATAGAATTTGACAGATCAGACTCAAAAACCTCCGAAAACGCAGTACACATTACCAAAATTGTGCTTGTCTCCCCGACATGGTTCCGAGGCTCAAAAAAATCGACCTTGTTGGTGCAATGGAGCTGCATTTTGGGCCACAAGAACCCTTAGATACTGAGCACTTGAGAACGAGCAGAAACCTCAATTCTGGGCCGTTTCCAGCATATTTTGGTCGCTGTTTATAAACAGAATTTAAAAACCGTTGGGGAATTATAAACAAGCCCTATGGACCTTGCTCCTCCTTGCTCAAACTCTGAATCGCCGCCACGAACGAGAAGGGCGATAGGGAGGGACAGGGACTCCGACTGAATGATTAAGTGAGAGGTTCGATGCATCCATTGGCCCTTGAGTACACCGCCAAAGTGCCGTCAGGCCAGCTCAGCTAGATACCAGAAAACACGCCAGCAGTTTCCAGCTGCTATGAGGGTGGAATACAGCTAAACGATCCAGGCGGGATTCCCAGCTGGCGAGAACGTGGACAACCAGCTGGGAGTGAGCTTTTCTGCCCAGGTGCGGGGCTGAGGCTCGGTTAAAAATAAATCAAACGAAGTCTTGACCAATTCACTCTTCAAAATCAGTGCCAGAGTGTTGTAATTTGGCAAGCGGTTACGAAGCCCGAACGGAGTCGGACGAGTACCACATGGCAAGCGGGAGCGGGAACAGAAGCATGCGGACCCGAACGGAGTCGGATAAGTACCGCATGGTCAGAGAGCGGGAGCGGGAACGCAACCATGCGCGAGCGGACGCTGTGCAGATGCTGTGCAGAGCGGATCCGAATATGGGTAGGAGGTTGAGAGCGGAACCGGCTTAGACGAGCGGACATCTTAGAATGGGAAACGGACTCCCACATTATGCTCACCGACTATCTCAGAGTCAATATGGCGAACGGACTTTATGGTTTATGCAATACCTATGACACATCTTGTAGTATATAAGTAGTCGGACTCTAGACGAATAAGTCAGTTCGATCTTCCCCAATTACATTGTTCTCAAAGGGTGCCTCCTGCCCCTCTGCGCACCACCCATAGACCCGTTCCTCTCAACACAGAGTTGAATTCCACCTCATCGGAAACTGTTTGTTGGCTGGACTCGGCTGCTCGATAATCCTTCCCCCGCCAGCTGCGACCAGACCATTGAACTACCCACAAGGACCTTGCCCTCTGAAAAGATTCTTGTGGTTGCAAAGCATGAATTCCGCGCTGGGATCTATATATATGTATCAAGAACATACAAATGAACAATTTTCATGTCAAAAGAACTACATGTAGAAAGGTCTGCAAGGTTTACGTTACGCAGATCTCTCGAATGTTTGAATTTTGGACCACAAGGTCTCAGTTAGAGATGGGAAAACCCCATGCCTCTTTGACTAAATCTGCAGCTCGCTCTGCCACAACATATGTCGCAGCTTGAGTGTGCGCTGCAGGTATGAACGGCTAGTGGTATTGTCACGCTACACCAGTACAGTGAATAGATTATGCTCACCAACACCGAAGCATCGATAATGCGAAGTCCAGTTGTGCCTTTGACCAATAGATCGGGGTTAACGACTCCGTAGTTTGCATCCCTCGGCGACATTGCGGCAGTGCCAACTAGATGGTAAGCTGTCCTAGAACTGTTCCGAATGAATTCATCAAGCGCATCTTGGGAAATATTTTCGAGGTCTTGGGTCGGAGCGATGATATAATCTTGCCACACCGGAGCTGCGACGATTCGCTGAACGCGCTTGAGGGCCTCCCGAGCGGTGAGAATATCCAGCTCATTCTGCAGGAATGCGGGGTCGATAGCGGGTGCGTCGAATGGATTGTTGCTCTTAATGGTGACGGAACCACCTGATTCAATTTTAAGGTGCGCTGAGACTTGACGTGTACATGATTTCTGAAACTCACGGCTGACTGGATTGAGGACTATCATCCTAGCGCTCATGAAGTTGCCAGGATTGGTTTCTTCGCTGCCGGGACCGGGCTGCAGATTCATAGTCAAATTAGCGTGTTCACTATACTACGGGAATTCACTCACCTGAAATTCTATCTCAATATGCGGTGAATGTGGTCCGGCGGACGGATCCGTGAAATTGCCAAGCGATTCAGAGTCCAGACGAAGGAATGCAACATGGGTCGTCCCTATTGCGGTAAAGGGTCCCGTATGTGTTCTGTTCCATTGGGCGAAAGCCTCGTTATAACGAGTTTGGTTCTGTGTTATGGATGATAAGGTTTGGGTCGAGTCCACGAACCAGTCAACGCCGAACAACGGTCACTGCACGGGGGGGAGGGGTATTAATGTAGAGATCCCCAATAAAGCTCAAGCGGGCACTATACCTCGCATTTGCCCCTACCGATTTGAGATCGAGCAGAGAGGGAAATTCCGAGGTCATTTAATACCGCTTTGATCGCCTATCCCGGAGTGCATCAGAATAGCTGGCGTCCCAACAAGCTCCTGCGGAAAAGAATAATCTCTTTTCTGGCTT
>JARJLF010002866.1:0-27275 GCA_029378395.1 Mycena leptocephala
TCTGCCGGGAACACTGGAATGCCAACTTCTGAACTCATCAATGGCAAGCTCACCACTTTTTACCAAGTTCTCTAGGTCATACGTCAACGTTTTCAGGGCGATGTCGGACACACTGAGACGGTTGTAATTATAAGTTAGCACAGTCAACCAATACGGAACTACTTCTTACATCTTTCATTTTGAACGCGAAGTTCCGTATTTTCCCTACAGCTTCCTTTAACTGATTGAATTCTTGTCGACGACCTCTTGGACTACATAGCAAACAGATCAGCAAATAAATCGAATTCAAACTTGACGATCGAACCCATGGGAATTATGGTGTCCCGGACGCTCTCGGAAGCCTGGGAGACTGCATTCGATACACATTGATCGAAGGTCGACAACACTCCTTCCACTGGCCAGATAATATATCACGCCAGTCTCACGAATACACACCAGAACACCTACCGGTCGCAGGAATCTGGGTGAAACAGACAGAACCCTCCACCGCATCGCGGCGTCGCCGGCTCGGCACGATCATGGGGGTCCGAGTCTCTCTTTTGCGTTTGACACTCGTTCCACTGGTCGCGTTGGTCATCGGGATCTGTTACTTGAAGTTGACGTTCAAGTTGGACTTGGAGGCTTTGTTATGTTCATCTAGTTCATCTAATTATGCTGTATCCATGCTGGGAGCATACCTGTGAGGAACTCGAGAGGGTCACGTCACCACCTACTAGTTCGGCGCGATGGACTGAAGTTGGCGTGGCACCCAGTGGAGGACAAAGGGACGCAGGATTATGCGGAGCGCATATTTATGCGTGGGAAAGCCTTGACATTGGTGAGAGTGTGCCAATCCTACTTTGGGATGCGGGATAAATGGAAACGGCGGGAATGGAAAGGAAGATTGACACGATGGAAAGAAGCAGTGGCTGCGAGTCCCAGATCCAAATATAGACATGGGACTCAAGCACTTGGTGCTGCCGCGGAAGTCCAATCCGCTGCCATCAATATTGCAGTCTTTGCAGGGTTAAGAGAAAGTTGAACACTGCAAGTTCCGGATGATCCGGAACGGGCCGCTATGATCTCGTTCAACGAACCGCCATCTCAGCCCGCCCTGACCCCGACCCGCTAGCGAGCCTGAACTTTCAGCACAGGTTCCGAGCAATTCCGTTAGAGGGACCTACAACGTGCGAGGCACGAGTACTAAAATTGTTGTAGCATCTGTCTATGAGAGACATTCCTATTGAACGCTGCGCACTCCGTTATCCGCGGCGTGTACTGGACTTAGGCCAAAAGATTAGTTCGAAAAACCGGCACACCGGCGGCTGTGCGCACCGGCGACGCGGCACATCAGTCGGAGTTTAAATTCGATTGTTCTCTTCTCCTGTGCACCATTTTTGCGACGATTATATTAGTTACTGACCTTCACGACATTAATTGGCCTGGCCTAGCTACCTCACTCATGATCATGCATTCTACTCTTGCATCAGAAGCCTCCCGCATGAAATCCACCATTATATTATTTCGAGCAAACAGGCCCTGTGGATATCTGTTTGCACAGGCCCACGTCTTGCCGTCGATCCGCATCTCCCAAATCACGATCTCGATCACACCGCCCGGTGAACCGGAATACCGGTATTTCGAACTCCCAGATATTGCCCCAGATACTTACTGAGCTAGGGGTCTCGCACCAGACACCCCTAAATTTCGGCGATCCGAAGTTGGTTCTAACTCCTGTTACATTCGCCCGAAATGCCTCGGGGTTGCCATATACCGGCAACAATATACGGCAACACCGAAGTGTTTCAGCTCACTCAAACGCAAGGTACGTATCAGATTGAACGATACCTAATCTGATACTTTACCAGTTGGAACCAACTCGACCGCCCCAAGCCTAGGGATTCCCCGTGTGCCTCCCTAGTGGGAGTCTCTTGGCCGTGTTATTTTGGTAACATTCTGATGAGTATAGCAAAGAAGCCTAACGCATCGGTCATACGGCACCCCCAAAAAGACGTCACCTGCACAGGGGCTTCGTGAGGTATTTAACGGCAGGCCCACCGAAACAGGGTCACTCCCTCGCCCACGATGTTGTATGCCGTCTGTTGGCATTTCTGAGCTTGTTTCTCTTGGTGAGCGCCGAACGCATCGTGCGCTTCATATCCACGGACGGCAAAGAATACTACGGCGATGCGATTCTGCCCGCCAATACCACCGATGCAGCCAAAAGTACGACGGCCAGAGTGATCTCCGGCGACATCCTTGGCTCGTTCACGGTCACCAAGGAAGTTAAGGTGTGAAAAGCGGGCCTCGAAATTAATGTGCACTTACAAAACTCTCAACAGAAATCAAGAAGCTTCTGGCCCCCTTCCGAGTGAAAGGGTCAGGACCGTAAGGATGGTCGGTTTGAATTATGTAGCACACATAAACGAGGTAAGTTGTATAGTGCACAAAGGATTCCAATACTCACTATTCTTCTTCGTTCAGACCAATGGTACGAGTTAACTTCTGACAGACAGCTAACGACTCGGATTTTAACTCGTACCTCCTTCGATAAAGGTACAATTCCCATGTGGCCGATCTTGTTTTACAAGGTGAAGCAAGTGTATTTTTGGACAAGTTAGTATCCTAATACTCGCCAAGCCTTGGACGTCTCTCAACACCCCATCCGACCCAATTCCGATTTCGCCCGGTTATCAAAATCAAACCAACTTTACTTCGACTATGGTTGACTCATCCCCCTGGTTCTTCGCTTTTCTGATTAGTTTCCCAGGACTATGAGACTGAGCTGGTGGTTGTCATAAAGAAGAAGGCCTTCAACATCTCGGACGACGAGGCGCTGGACCATGTCCTTGGATACACCGGTATGTCCTTCCTTCGACCCAATAATTAACACTCCAACCCGATCTTCTCAAGTGGGGCACGACGTAAGCCACCGCGGCTGGCAGATTGACCGCGGTGGACAGCCGCAGCCGCAATTCTCCATGGGCAAGGGCGCAGATGGATGGGCGCCGTGGGGTACGTCTATTCCCATCGCAAAAGAGCTATGCAACTCAATGAACCTAAGGACCCGCAATCGTGACCACATCACTCATCCCGGATCCACAAGTTCTCAACTTGTGGACGAAAGTTAATGGCGTCACGATGCAAAACGACACAACCGCGAGCATGATATTTGGTGTTGCACACCTCATTTCGTTCTTCAGCATGGGTATCACTCTTCTTCCGGGAGACGTGATATTCACCGGTAATTTTTCAACCAACATATATCCGCCGAAACTGACCTCTCTCTTTCTTTTCCAAGGCACGCCAAAAGGCGTAAATCTGGGTAAGTCGTAGTGCAGAACAACAAAAACAGTAACAAAACCTGTCCTTCTAGGCAAGGCCAATCCTCAATGGTTGACGGACGGAGATGTTGTCGAGGTCGGCTTGGAGAACGTCGGAACTTGTACCAATGCCTTGAAGTATGTGAACTGATCGCCAATTTGTTGAATTTTTTTGTCCGCTATTTGTCATGACACATCCCTTCACGGACAAATCTTCTCTACGAGCTTGACATCTCCGGATATTTCCACCTGCACCAACGGCATATACTGCGGCAGCTCGGGCTCACTGGCATTCGTCCCATACGCCTTTATTATTCGAAGCGCAATCGTCAAGTTCAAAAGGCTGTCCAGCATGAACGTGATGGTGAATACCCAGCCGAACCAGGTGGCTTCTGTGTGCCGCCGCACGTACGCGGCCAAAATGTTGACGCAGCCGGTTGTGAGGACGCACGCGAGCAGCATGCCCTGCTTTCTCGCGTTTCGCTCGCCGCGCACAGGCTTGGGTTCGACGGCGGTCGCGCCGAGGACGGAGAAACTGCCATATAATTATAATGTTGGTGAGCGGCTACCAGTGAGGAGCAGTGTGTAGGTGTGTATAAGTGCGCGCCATAAATTCAGGATACTCAATATGGCTGAAACAAGGTGATCAGTTGAACATCTCTTCCGGTAATTTTAAGGCTACATGAAGCTCACCCCAACTGTGGAATGGGGTCAGCAATCACCATGGCATGTTGAAGAGTCAGAGATACTTACAGAAAATCGTAATAGTCAAAGTCTGAGAGTAGAGGAATATCACCCCATGGCCAGCTGGAATAGGTCAGCAACCAACTACAATTCGCATGCCGAAGAAATCCTCACAGGAGATCGTAACAAAATTCCATTGTTTTAGGGCTCCCGGGACGATGAAAGGCGGAAAATGTGGTCATTAATGGTATGTGTGTCCATTTTATAAGGCAGTTGTTTCATCGTTGGTAGCAACCGTGACGCCGCCCAATTTGTTTGGAGACAACGCTGTCAACTTCTCCACTTTGGAAATTTCAGCTACCGATCGTAGTGCGCACCGTGCCCATATGGTGTTGAAGTCAAGTACGTCGAAGGATTTTCTGCTTGCCCTGTTGAATACTATTTCAAACCACTATTTAATTCCTTTCCGGGCCATCGGCGTTGAAGTTGTGCTTCGAAGGTTGAGTTTCCGGCTGATCCCGCTGTGTCTGGTCTCAGACGATCGAACGCAATTTGACACAGTGTGCAACGAATTGTGGACATGAAGGTGTAGGGAGTTCAAAGTTTCAAGGTGTTGTATTGAAACCCGTTCAAGTTACCCCCCGTCTCATTTTGGCCAGGCTCATTTTTTGCGCAACAAAGTCTCTAGCTACCAGAAAAGTGAGTGCGTTTAACCAATATGGGGACTTCTTTCGGGCGGCGGCTGAGGCGACACCTGGTGAAAATCCATGAAGATTCATAAATTTATTATTACCGGTTCAACTTTCCAAATTGTGCGAGTCGTTCTCATAATGTCCACGATTATATTGCCACTTATTCATGCACCAACCCTTACCAACCCTGACATGTAGATGGAGCCAACTGCACGATTTCCGAACTTGACTCGGACCACGTGTTCAACGTGTTGAACCTGCTTTCTCGTGCCGTTCTGTGCCGCGCGACAGGGCCGAGGCATTCTCATGGCCTCTGTGGGAACCTGTTGAATTCTGAACAAAAGTGACACGGTTCCATGAAAAAAAGCACACGATTCTAGGGCCTGTTCCGAGCCGCCAGTCGGATCCGCGGTTGTTCAAACTTCAGGTACCAACGGCACCGTACTTCCGCCCACAGCACTTCCTTCCGCAACGGACACCCGGTGACACACCTAAGACGCACCAGTGATCGTTCCCGAGAATGTAAAAGGTTTATTTTAAACACCGGCATCCTAAAGGGGGCACAGAATGGCCACCCCAACGGTATCAGGTGCACTCTTACTCTGTCATTTACCCCATGTTGACCCACCAACGTTATTTAACGCGGGCCTCTGGTGCAGGGTCTGCGACTTATAATTGTTTACCAAGATGCGCGCCAAAACCACCCTCTGTTTAAGCCTACTCAGTCTCGCTTTGTCCGGAACGGCGCAGCGCTTTGTGCGCTTCATCGCGACGGACGGGAAGGAGTATACTGGGGATGCAATTCTCCTGCCAAACGACACCGATGCGGCGCACAGCAAGCAGGCAAAGGTGATTACCGGAGACATCTTGGGCGACTTCAAGATTACAAGTCAAGTGAAAGTGGGTTTCAATCGCTGCTTTTTTGTGGTTTGGTTCGATTATTTATTGTGCGGTCAGACTATCAAGACGCTACTTGCGCCGTTGCCGCCTGAGAGGATCCGGACGGTAGGAGTTGTGCCGTGTTGATGTTGGACGTGTTTCATGCCCGAAAGTAGGTGCGCTGCGTTGGGTTCAACTACGTTGCCCATGCAGACGAAGCGAACGTGACAATACCGACATTCCCTATCCTGTTTGTTTATTCTTTTTACTTCTTTCGTGGTGTCTGACGCAGACTTAGATTTTACAAACCCTGGACGGCGTTGAACACACCGACCGGGCCGATTCCTGTTACAGCCGGATATCAAAATCAGACCAATTTCACGTCTACGATGGTTGGCTTGTTCTTCTGGTTCTTCGTTTTTCTGACCCCCCCCCAGGACTATGAGACAGAGCTGGTGGTTGTCATGAAGAAGAAGGCGTTCAATATCACCGAAGCTGAGGCGTTGGATCACGTCCTGGGCTATACTGGTGCGATTTTTATTTGTCTTTTGGCTTCAGGATGCGAATTGATTCAACGGGAGGACAGCGGGCCACGATGTGAGCCATCGCGGATGGCAGATCGACCGCGGTGGACAACCGCAGCCGCAATACTCCATGGGAAAGGGCGCAGACGGGTGGGCGCCGTGGGGTATGTTTGTTCCCATCGCAAAACAGCAAACTCATGTACAGCTCTCTAAGGACCCGCTATCGTGTCGACATCAATTATCACGGATCCGCAGAACCTCAATTTGTGGACAAAGGTTAACGGTGTGCTGAAGCAGAATGATACAACGGCGAGCATGATCTTTGATGTTGCGCAGCTCGTGTCATTCTTTAGCATGGGCATCACTCTCCTTCCGTACGCTTTTTGCTCGCACTGGTTGCATTGATCTCTTACGTCTTCATTTTTAATTGAAGCGGCGACATAATCTTCACTGGAACCCCGAGTGGAGTGAATCTGGGCAAGACAGACCCTCAATGGCTGACGAACGGGGATGTGGTTGAGGTTGGGACGGAGAACATAGGCAAGTCTGAGTCACTCGTGGTTATCGGCTTGGTTGATTCTAACCGGTACCTCCTTAGGCACCTGCACGAACACCATCACATATACTTGAGTCGGAGATGAATTAGTACTACAGTACAACAGGACAAAAAGTGAATCGACGTAGCAACGACGTAGTGTGAATGATGAGAAGCCCCTATCTATGCCAGTGACGCAATGATCAATCAATCTGCAACTGATCCGATTCCCAGGCTCATTACTGTAGTCAAGGTTCAATGTTCAACTCTGACCTGAATTCAACCAAAATATGTTAATAGTCCTCCTTGTTGCCTCCTTTTTCCAAGCGATAAGGGCTGCACTGAATACTCTATTACCGCTGCAAATGGCCAGTATCCCGCTCCACATCGCCATCTTACCCAAGTAACGTAGCCCATCGGCACAGGAAAAATATCGTACAGTCCCTTAAATATACTGTCCTTATAATACGGGCCAAGCGACCTCGCCCTCGACCGGGACAAGCCGCCCATCGACTACAGTCACCAAGAACATCCCCGCTCTCCGCCTCGCCGCCGCGTCGTTCGCATCAACGTCCGCCAAGCGCGCCGCGACGCGCGACGTATCGAGCGATGTGACCTGGAGCAGGCTCACCCCGTCTAGCGGCACACTCGCGCCATCCTTCACGCCGGCACCGCTCTTGCCTGCAAACAACACGACGGCGGTGACCACGAGGAGCGCCGCAGACGATATGGCGCCGAGCAGGAGCGGCACCTCACTAATCTAGTGCATATCGATTACGAGTAAGCTCCTGGGTGGAAGGAAGGAAAGGCATGAGCCTGCACGCACCGCTAGCCGGCTCACAAGAATATCCCGCTGGCCTGTCGCTTCGTAGGTTTGCATCATGACGCCTTGTAATATGCCGGTGTCGAACGTCGCTGCGGTAGCGCCAGACGCTACGGCATACATCGTGACGGCGTTCGCCCGCGCGCCGGAGAGCGCCATCACGGCTGTTGCGCGCTCCAGTGCGCGTTCGAGGTTGGCGAGCGTAGCAGGGTCCTCTGCGTCGAGCCAGGTGTCTTGGAGACCCGACATGGCGTCATTCACTGAATACAATTCAGAGAGTGGAGTGGGAAGAGCGCGGAACATACGGTATGTTTCGATGAGTGTCGGGGGGTGGCAGAACTCGAGGGGCATCGCAGACTCTGTCGTGGTGCACGGCTGGACGGGCCACGGCTTCCACCCAGGCGCTTCTGGGAGGGCTATTGTGGATTGCGGCTGAAACATGGCGGGCCACCAACCCGCAAGAAGCCTGCAGGAACAGCGTTAGCAGGCAGTCAGAGAGTCGAAAGGGCGGGATAATACACATACCCATCATCCGAACCGCTGTCCCGTACCGCTTCATCCCAGGTGGAAGTGCTAGCGGGTTTGCTTGTCGGCTCCAGAAGATGGTTTGTCGCCAAGTTCAAAGTGCCTTTCGTTTCCAGTACAGTGAGTGCACAGTTGATGACTTGCAAGGAGAGCGTTATTTGCGAAAAGTCGGAGAGTGGGCCCAGCGAAGTGACGACGCCGCTGCTATTTTTCGCATCACGAATCTGCAGCGGCTGGTGGACCCCCTGGTCATACGGGTCCATGAGATTGTAAAGGAATAGGCTGCGGCCCATTGTGCGGATGGGGCTCTGGCTCTGGGGTATACGCACTATCGCAAAGTAGTGGTTGATATGCTATATATATGGAACAGGTCACAACCACAGAACACTCACCACCATAGACAGAGCCGGTGTAAATTGCAGAATCCGTCACATTCACGGATTTGCCGTTGTCGTCCGTGTATACAAATGACAGGAACAGAGACTGATCTTGCGTAACCGTGTGCGAAACATTGAGAGCCTGAGGAAGCTGCCCGCACGAGACGCGGAACTCCGTCCGGTTGACCGACACACTGCCGTTCACCCCAAATGCACTGTCCGTCGGCGTGTCATAGACAGTGTTGTTGGCTACACCAAATGTATCCGAAGCGAGATTGCCGTCCAGAAAACTTAGGACCGTACTCGCCCTGTTCCAGTCAATTAGGACGCTCGAAAAAGACATATTGGCGGGAGAGGCAATCATCTGCTGCAAGGTATCGTTGAAGCCTGCCCTGGGAGATCCAACCGTCATATTCAGGGAGACGATATTCGTTTCATTCTTGAGCGGGAAGGTGAAGAGCAGTGGCGTGGTGGCCTGTAGGCCAGCGATGCACGCAAAGTAGACTGTGATGGCAAACACGGGAAGCATCGAAGCAGGAAGGTGCACGTTCTGGTAGAACGCGTGCAGAGAGGCACCGAGGCCATTCCAGGCGGATGTATAGTCGGAGAGCGCAGTGAGCGTCCGCACACTTTGAGTGTAGTTGCGGATGGCAAGGGGTTGGAATATGGTGACCATTGCAACACATAGCAGCATGATGAAGATCTAGCCGGAAGGCGCTCAGCGATACTTACAGCTTGAATTAAAGGAGCTTACGTGGGCAATGGCGTTCACGAGGGTGGGATTCGGAGAGAGGTTCTGTTCTAACTGAAGAGCCCAGATGACGAGCAACGCGATGTACAGGAGCAATGGGATGGTATGCAAAGCCAGGATGATCGCGACACGCGTACTGCATGATCGCGCGCCTGAGGGAGAGTAGTTCAGCCCAACGACCCAAGGTCAAAGGCGAGTGTATCGCACCGAGGCGGTCATTTGAACGGGTAGTTGTCAAGAATGGCACCTTCTCCACACTGCTAGAAAGTTTGGTTGGTCAAATCGCTACTTGGTTCAAGCTGATTGCTAACTGGCTACTAGTATGCGATGTCGACGACGCCAGCGTGGCATCTGAGCCGCTCAAAACATGGGAAGTCTTCACAGTGGCATCCATCACGTACGGGACGGCGAGGAAGGTAGGATGGGGCGTGCCAAGTGCAAAGATCAACTGTTCAACATCTTGAAGTATTTATTTAATGCGCCGGGTGCAATGTTTTCCAAATAGAGAACGCGGGTGTTGCTACGCAGCTGCACATCTCTACTATGGGCCACTGTGAGCCGCTTGACAGTGCTATGCAGCACTTCCATAGTGCTGCATAGGTACATCCCTGTTGCAAAGTGCTATGGAGTGCTGCATAGTGCCTGGCATAGTGCCATAGTGCCCATAGGTACATCCCCCGTTTTTCCAGATGCATCATCGGAAGATATAGGAAACGTTTAACCAAAGGGAAATCGCAGATGGGAACGTGTGCTGGCTGGTGTGAGCTGAAGGTGCTTTGTTGAACTTTGCTGAAGCGCATACTTCGGCATTCAGCTTCGATCGAACCAGTCTCGGAGTCGGCATACAGTCAGTTATCGCTCTCAGTCTCACCTTTTGGCATCTGCAGTGCAAGGCAGTGCGGCCTCTCGCCGTCAATTCAAGTTTTACTTCAAGTTCCGCAAGATTCACAGTTCTACGCTCTGTATGACGGTCTTGGGGAGGTCTCTGCTATTGCAGAGGTTCTACGGCATCCAATACAAATACGTCGGACTGACTGCGCTGTCGACTCATCAACGTCTCATCCTTGACTTTGCCCGCCCTTGGTCTCGCCGAATTTAATTACCACAATCCTGTGCTTGTATGGAATGCCGTACTAAAAGGGTCGTTCGTTGCCGCGGCCAGCCAATGTTGACGTCTAACATGAGAAGTTTCTGTCTTGTTACTGCTTTGTCTCTTGTTTGTTCTCCATTCGAGATCTTTTGGGGATCCAATATTCGAACCAAATTTGAAACTTGAATTTATGTAAAAAAAGCTCGACAACTTGACGCCTGCCAAATGCCCGTTCCTGGGCCTGAACCACGATGTCTACCCCGCTTTTATAAACTCGAAGCCGCAACTCGGATGTATCAGTGACCCATCTCCCTCAACTTCTTCACTGTTCAGTGGGTAACATGTTCTCCCTCGCCACCTTACTCGTCTGTGTCTCCGCCCTCCTCCCACACGCGGCGCGCGGCATCCCGGCGAAAAACCACCCCACACCGGTGAACCTCCGCATCGAGGGCGCTAACCACACCATCTTCGCGGGCACGATCGTGACGATGGGGCACAACGTCACCACGGCTTCTGGCGGGACGCACCACTGTGACGGGACGAATGACGGCGCGAACGAGTTCCCGGGCCCGACGTGCACGTCGGCGCTGGCGGATGCGGCGAAGGCGCATGGGTTCCAGTGGGACGCGTACGTAGCTCTTGAATTTGAGAATGATCTTCAACTAACCCACATCTTTGTAGGACGTTCTTCACCGAATTCGACGACTACTTCATCACCTCCATCGGCCACAGCACCGAGACTGCGACACAATTCTGGGGGCTCCTCCTGAACTTCCAGTTCACGCCTGTTGGTGGATGCCAGCAGGAAGTCAACCCGAACGACGAGATCCTCTGGGCGTTCGACGCGTTCAATGCGCAGCATTTCTTGAAGCTTGATGGGCCGGCAAAGGCCAAGAAAGGCGTGCCGACGACATTTGTGGTTACTGATGGGATGACGGGGGCGGCGGTTGCGGGCGCGACGGTGCATGGGGAGACGAGTGGGGCTGATGGGAAGGTGATCATTACGTTCGGGGCTAAAGGAACGCATGGGCTGAAGGCGAAGATGGAGGGGTCGATTCGGTCGAACAAGGTCAATGTTGTGGTCCGCTGAAGAAAAACAAAGCAGGCGTGACGATCGGGTTGAAGGTTGTATGGCTTGAGGACAAAAGACGGTCAATCTCAGGTAGAGTGGAGAGTGCCAAAATTCTGAAACAAACGCAAGAGGTTTTGAGGTGAACAAGCGCGACCGTGGCACAATATGGTGAGCGGGAAGAAATATTGAATAGCGCCTGTTCCCCATTTCTCCATCAATTTCCTTCCGCTTGTAATTGAATCATCAACGGGGCTTTGAAGCAAATAATACACGCTCTCTGTTCGGACTTGTTGCACTGGTCTCTCACGTTTTCAGCTGAAGCGGCGATATTGTCACATAATTTTCACCGGAACCCCAAGCGGAATTTAAGTAAGGCAGACCCACAAGGCCCAGTGGTTGGTTGACGAACATGTTGGGAAGTTGTCTCTTGTGATCAGACTGAGCTTGGTTGATCTAACTCATACTTACTTCAAGTTGTTGAGCACCTGCACGAATACTATCACATATCCTTGAGTTCCAGATGGATTAGTGTACGATAGTTACACGAAGCGAACGGCCTTAGTTCTTTGAGCTTGCTTTATCGTGAATTAATATTTGGTTGAATTTCTGAAAAGCCCCTATAAACCTATGACGCAATGAGAGATCGGTCCTGAAATCTAATCTAATCAATTCACAATCAATTCTTTCGATTGTCCTTCTCGGAGCTTCTTTTCTTTCAAAGACCTTCACGCCGAGGCAATGAAAAGCAGTGCTGGACCAGGATGACTCGGAGGATCTGGAACGGCCTCTGCCAGTCATCTTTGCACCTGACTGTCGGTGAAGCACTTAGTAAGACCAGCTAAATCCACCAAGGCCGTGCATGCCGGGCAGTAGCGGGGAAGCTGCGAGTCGCGTCGTATTTTGTTTTTCCACTCAGATTGTATTTTGAGACTCGTATGCCATAGCACATACGTTTCGAGAAGCAGCCAGACAATCGAAGACAATGGGCGCGCGAGACCACTTGTTGTTGTTCGGTTCTTATCAGATGGTATGCGCGATGCGTATCATTACAGGCTTCGGATGAAATTTTTGGGGATGCAGTGACCACCATACGTACCGTCCCCAAAAGAATGATGCATCGTCAGGCTTGAAATTTGCTTGAAATCGCGGGTCTTCGTGGCTGTAAAAGAATCTGAATCCAGTAAAGGGAATTGTAAATCGAAGCGAGTGATTCGGGGCTGGAGCCAGGGCTAGATGTACGGACGAGACATTCAAGAGACATTCGAACGTTCGAGATCGATGGGGATGTAACCGGAGTTCGATGCGGCGTTTAGTTTGGTATAAAAGGCGCAATCAAACAGAAGCGGGTTAGCAACAAAACTTGTTTCTCTACCAACACCACATCTTTTTCTTTTATTCATAATGGTCCGTCTGCCTTTTTATACTCTCTGCTAGACCTAATTATGTGTTCTAGGTCAAAGTCGGAATCAACGGGTACTTTTTTCTCATCTTTTTGTGCGGTCCGCATTTCCTAATCTGATCTGTTGGTTTGCAGTTTCGGTGAGTAGAAATCTCTGGTTTGACTTGTAGGTTCACTTACCGTCGATAACAGGTCGTATCGGCCGTATCGTCTTCCGTAATGCCCTCGAGACCCCCGGTATCGAAGTCGTCGCTGTGAACGAGTCAGTATTCGCTTTCCTTCTTTCTTTCAAGCTCCAGTCTGACAATGCCGTAGCCCCTTCATCGACCTTGAGTACATGGTGAGCCGCGATACGCGTCATGTCGAAGCTGCTATGCTAATTTTCTTGGCAGGTCTACATGTTCAAGTACGACTCTGTGCACGGTCGTTTCAAGGGCACCGTGGAGGCCAAGGACGGCAAGCTCTGGATCGCTGGCAAGCCCGTCACCGTCTACGGTGAGCGGGATCCTGCTGCCATCCAATGGGGCCAGGCGGGAGCCGACTACATTGTCGAATCGACGGTAAGATGCTCGTCATAGTGCTGTGATACGTTACTAATGATGAGCAGGGTGTGTTCACCACCGTTGAGAAGTAAGTCGGATCTCTTTTTTACAACTCGTTGCAGCTTGCTGACAATCTCGGCAGGGCACAGGCTCACTTGAAGGGTGGTGCTAAGAAGGTCATCATCTCTGCGCCTTCGGCCGATGCGCCGATGTTCGTGTGCGGTGTTAACCTCGACTCATATGAATCCAAATACACCGTCGTGCGTCTTATCTTTCTTTCTTTCTATCGTACAGAACCTATATGCGAACTAGATCTCCAACGCGTCGTGCACGACCAACTGCCTCGCCCCGATCGCCAAGATCATCCACGACAAGTTCGGTATTGTCGAGGGGCTCATGAGCACCATCCACGCCACCACCGCCACCCAGAAGACCGTCGACGGGCCCTCGAACAAGGACTGGCGTGGTGGACGTAGCGTCAACAACAACATCATCCCCTCCTCCACCGGTGCCGCCAAGGCCGTCGGAAAGGTCATCCCCTCCCTCAACGGCAAGCTGACGTGCGGCCTTTACCTATTACCACTTTGCGCCTGCTAACTTTTGTTCAGCGGTCTCTCCTTCCGTGTCCCCACCCTCGACGTCTCCGTCGTCGACCTCGTCGTCCGCATCGAGAAGAGCGCGTCTTACGATGAGATCAAGGCCGTCGTCAAGGCCGCCTCCGAGGGCGAGTACAAGGGCATCGTCGAGTACACCGAGGATGCGCTCGTCTCGACCGACTTTGTCGGCCACACCGCCTCGGCCATCTTCGACGCGTCCGCCGGCATCCAGCTGAACAAGAACTTTGTCAAGCTCATCGCGTGGTACGACAACGAGTGGGGCTACTCCCGTCGCGTGTGCGACCTGCTCTTGCACGCCGCCAAAAAGGACGGATACTAGGCGTGCAGGCACAGACAGTGTTGAGTAGAATCGAAATAAAAAGCCGAAGCTGGTAATGTAGTTCCGTTTGTTGTACACATATGCTCCCCGTTGCTGGCCTTTGTTATGTAACTGCGACGAATAGAAAGCTTTCAACAAGTTGGTCATGTCATCGTTCGACGCTCGCCGACTGTTTGCGTGTCTGCGGCTTGATCAGTAAGCGCGAGAACATGCGGGGCTATAAATGTCCGTCGTGCCCGACTCGGACCTTGCACATATCCTCCATCCATGGCGACATCCACATCGAAACAGTTTCCAACGCGTCGACTCGGGGCAAACGGCCCGACTGTTAGTGCATTAGGGTTCGGGACGATGGTACGAAAATGCTTTCCTCCACTCGCGTGTCCAATATATATTTCCAATAGGGAATTGGCGCGTACTACGGTCAAACGGACAAAACCGAAGCGTTCAAGACCCTTTCGCGTGCTGCTGACCTCGGAATCACCTTCTGGGACACTGCAGACATTTACGGGAACAGTGAGTTTCGCCTTCTCACACCCATATATACACATCCTCAATGATTCGGAACGTCTTGTGCAGCGGAGGAAGTCCTAGGCGAATGGCTCACTCAAACAGGCCGCCGCTCCGACATCTTCCTCGCGACGAAATTCGGTGCGATCGACCTGCGCCCTGACCGACCCAACAAGACCTTCGCGCCGTGCAGCGACCCCGCGTACATCGTGCAGGCCTTTGCGCGCTCCCTTGCGCAATTGCAAACCGACTACGTCGACCTGTACTACCAGCACCGCGTGGACAAGGACGTGCCCATCGAAATCGTGCTCGAGACGCTGCGCCCGTTCGTCGAGCGGGGACAGATAAGGTGGCTCGGGCTGAGCGAGTGCAGTCCCGCGACGCTAAGGCGCGCGAGGGCCGTCCCGGGTGTTGGCGAGAAGGTCGTCGCGGTGCAAATGGAGTATTCCCCGTTCGACTTGGAGGTCGAGACGAGCGGGCTGCTGGACGCGGCGAGGGACACGGGCGTTGCGGTCGTGGCGTACTCGCCGTTGGGGCGCGGGCTCCTTACAGGCAGGTGCGCGCGCGGTCTCGTTAGGACTTGTAGGGATTCGTTGACAATCGCGCGTTGGCAGGTATCGATCGCGGGAGGACTTCGAAGAGGGGGACTACAGGCGGACGCTGCCGCGCTTCTCTGAGGAAAACTTCCCAAAGAACCTCGCGCTTGTCGACCACTTGCAGCAGATCGCGGACAAGCACCGTGCTACGTCCGGCCAGGTCGCGCTTGCGTGGATGCTGGCGGAGCATCCTGACTGTGAGTTTTCGCGGTAACTCTCATGATCGTATGCCCTCTCATAATTGATAGTTTTCCCGATCCCGGGCACGCGGAACGTCGCGCGGCTGGAGGAGAACGCGCGCGGCGCGGAGATTGCGCTCTCGGACGAAGACGTGAAAGACATTCGTGCGTGGGCCACGGCTGCGGATGTCAGGGGTGAGAGGAAGAGAGCGGAACATATGTCCGACGGAGAGTGTATCGAGCTGGCGGAGTGGAAGGATGTGGTGGGAGAGAAGTAGTAAGAATCATGTGGGGATGAAAAACGGGACCCGGGGTCTCCGAAAGTATGATTTTATTTTTTTTCGCGAAAGACGTCGTTTTCGGAACACGGAATAAATTACCTCCGCCAAATATCAGGGAACAAGCTTTGTGTGGTCCAGCTTGGCCACGCGGAACGCCATTAAGAAATCACGTGAAGTGACGCGACCTTCCCCAACGAGCCGGACTCGGAGAACGCGTGATTCTTGCTCTTTCCTTCCATCTACTCACTCGGCCATTCTAATCCATTCATAAAAATGGTCAAAGCTGTTGTTCTGGGTGCTGCCGGTGAGCTTGCGTCGTTCCAAATGATAATATCCTCTGAAATTCGGTCTAGGTGGAATTGGCCAGCCGCTATCGCTGCTTTTGAAGACCAATCCTCATATCACTGAGGTATGCTATCGCGAAAACCGCGCGCATATCGCATTGTTCCAACGTCTCTTTCTGTAAAGCTTGGTCTCTTTGATATCGTCAACACTCCCGGTGTTGCCATTGATCTGTCCCACATCGATACCCCTGCTGTGGTTACTGGCGCGCTCCCTCCTGATGATGGTTTGAAGAAGACCCTTGCTGGCGCGCAGGTCGTCGTGATTCCCGCTGGTGTTCCCCGTAAGCCTGGAGTGAGTCGATTTTGATCCTCAGATCCTTCATCATAATAAATTTTTGGATTTGTTGTAGATGACGCGGTATGTAGACGGAGAAATGTTTTCGAATCGTGGCTAACGCTCCAAATCAAGCGATGATCTCTTCAAGGTTGGTGGAATACATGCTCTAGGTTGTTTTAATTGCTAAGTAAACCATCCAGATCAACGCTGGCATCGTCAAAGATCTGGCAACCGGTATTGCTACCGTTTGCCCCAAGGCCTTTGTCCTGGTCATCTCCAACCCCGTCAACTCCACCGTCCCTATCGTCGCCGAGGTCTTCAAAAAGCACAACGTCTACGATCCCAAGCGGTAAATATAGGATTTTAAGACTTTGAGCCCCGATTTACCATTTGACCCAGGATCTTCGGTGTGACCACCCTGGATGTCGTCCGTGCATCCACCTTTGTGGCCGAAATAATTGGGAAACCCGGTGTCGCACCCGACATCGTCGTCCCCGTCGTTGGTGGCCACAGCGGCGTTACCGTATGCCAAATTTCTCCACCCTCTCATATTACCTGACACCCGCCCCAGATTGTCCCCCTTCTCTCGCAGTCCACGCACGCCCTCCCTGCAGATCTGTCCGCCGAGAAGTTCGAGGCGCTTGTGAACCGCATCCAGTTCGGCGGAGACGAGGTCGTCAAGGCGAAGGACGGTGCGGGGTCCGCGACGCTGTCGATGGCCTACGCCGGCGCCGAGTTCGCCAACAAGATCGTGCGCGCGATCAAGGGCGAGAAGGGCATCGTCGTGCCCAGCTTTGTCGCACTCAAGGCGGACCCCACTGGCGGTGCTGCCCTGGCGAAGGAGCTCGGCGCGGAGCCCGAGTTCTTCTCCTCGAAGGTTGAGCTTGGGGTGCGTGCTCCGGCCCTTACTTTATGCTTTATACTAACTCTTCGCTATAGGCAGAGGGTGTCGTCAAGATCCACCCCCTCGGAAAGATCACCGAGGCGGAGGCTGTTTTGGTCAAGGCCGCCGTTCCCGAGCTTCTGACGAACATTAAGACGGTGCGTTCTCATCGTCGCGAATTCGATTTTGCCATTCTTATAGTATTTTCTGCAGGGTGTCACCTACTGCCAGGAGAAATACGAGGCGGAGGAGAAGAACCCCAAGCTGTAGAAAAACGTTTGGCGGAAGATAAATAAATAAATGTGTTGTAAAGTTAGTTAGAGACGTATTGCGATGCTACACGTATGGACTTGCTGTTTTGAATGAACCGGGCCGCCTGCTTTTATTTTCCAAACTACGATTACGTTGGGGGCTGTGCTGTCCTATTTTGGCGCGTCGACGTCTGTGTTGCCGCAAACCCAACTTGAACGCATTCGAAACAACTCTCGTCGGTCAATTTTTCACCGTACATTGCGCGAACGTCGCTTTTGCGACGCACGCAACATGGCGGCCTTTTTTATACCGTGCCCTAGACTATGACGACCCGGAACGGCGGAAGCGGCGGGCGGAAAATGCAACTTACCGACGCGGATTACCGACGGCGACGTCGACATCGCTTTCGTACGCGGCCGACGTCACACTGCCGTGCTATATAGGCTGGACGAAGTCATCGAGGAAGTTGCCTAGCCCAGAACGCTATGAACTTGACGATGACTAGTTTTGCTGTTGCGTGACTCTGGCTGAGCCATCTGCTTTTTTTATCCTTTCAAGCTGTTGGTCTTCCTTTGGATTCGTCGACGACCTTGCCACCTGTGTATCTGACGCATTGTCGGTCAAACCCAGCTCTAGTCTTGCCTCCAACTCGAAGTAGCATGCGACTGCCGTCTCGGTCTAGTCGTGCTCCATTTAACGGCTTTTAACCGAGGACATTTTCCCAGGTGCCCTCATCGGAGTCTGTTGGCAAGGCCCGGTAAAAATTTCGAGTTCTTCTAGGTTCGTTTAATTTTGAGCCACTTGCTTCAAAATCTGACTGTTTTCGTGTCATGCCTTTGTCAAACAAACTGTCTCAAATTCCGAGTTCAGTGTAAGCTAATTTCAAAATATTTTCACGATGCATACTTATTGGTTGTCTGCGCGAACAAGGTCCAGTTTTGTTAGTGTTTTGACTATCTTCGCGTTCGGAATCCGACCACATGATTTTCATATGCTACCCATTGCGTAAACCCGCCTCCTTCTGCTTCAACACAGCCGCTAAAAAAATAATTAATAGTTTCTGACCGCAAATATGGAGTACAGGCATCCATTCCCAAAGCCTTGCTCAGAGAATCAACTCGCTTCGTGCCTGCTTGTTATGTTATAGCTCCCGATCCCTATTGACAATCTTGCCGGTGGAAGAAGTCTCCGCCGCCATCGGCACCTCCGCTTTCAACGGGGGACCGGCGGTATGTACTGGGAATTGAAACCGCATCAACCAGACACACCTTCGAGCACGCTCAATGGCGGCGGTGACTCAACAACGGGTTCGCCGAGGACAAGTTCAGTTCGAAAGTGCCGATCCACGCTGCTCTAGAGGGTACTGGGTGTGTCTTTCGGGGCGCCCACTCTCCAATATCTTAATATTTCCGTTCGACCTTTCTGCACCAAACTACTGGAACCAAGTCTTGTGGTGTCGAAGCCTCTCCCGGTTTCGGTGTTGAGTCGATCGCCCGGCGAACCCGTTAGTATACCGCGTGGCATCGCAATTGGCTCTTCCTCGTTCTTACCGGCGCACAATTTACTCGGCAATGCCGCGGGATTGCCGGAAAATGGACTGACGGAGCAAGAATTGACTGCTGAGGTAGACGGCGGTTTGGGCGAGGTTTTGAATGTTACGGATTATTTAGGAATACCACAACGATAATGGGAACCAATATTCAACTTCAACAAAGGCCCGCTCAAAATTTGTCAAATATTCGGGCAGGACCAAGGTCTCCATTTACGTACCGTGGAGGTGTGGATATATGCTTACAATTTGCGATTATTTAATTTTTTGGTTTCCAGTGGCGACAAGTTCTACTCTCTTTGCTTCTGGAACGCCATTTCCCTCTCTTTCTCCCCCAATCTCAAACCATGGGAAATACCCAATCAATCGCATCTTATGTGGTAATAGGTTTGTGCCGCGGTTTTGCTGCGCTTCATCAATCTGTCCACTCTTATATAAAAATGCCATCACAGAAGATCTGCTGCTTGCACTTCTGGCCAAATCTTTCGACGTAGACCCAACCAGAAATCGACCTTAATTGAACCTTGAACCCTGCACCGCAACAATCGGACCGAACTTCAAATATCCGAGACTGGTAGTTGACTGGAAAGTAACATTTCCTTGCCGTCCGGCGGTCTCCAGATCCTTGGAGTTGTTTATACAATGGTCAATTGAATCGCAATTTCACTCACTACCTCATTTTGTCTAAGATACTACACAAACTCGGACATCAATCAGCGGTTACTTCCCCCCGCCTTCGCTTCCAAGTGCCTACCACTCGGACAGCTCTGATCAGACATCGCCTCCATTCCCAACTATCACCCCAGCTCCTCCCCTGCTGCCATATTTTGTGTCAATTCACTTGTATTTACTGACTCCCAATATTGATACGTAGGATCATGACTACCTTAATACGGGTTCGTTCCAGTCAGTTGAACAACAGAGCATAGATTTACTGTCTGAATCTGATTGACTCGTTGAAAGCCTGTCCCAAGTAATCCGAAAATGGATAGTATTGTTCCGGGTCCTCATGCTGTCATAGAAACACAGCGCTGGAATACTGTGCTTTCTTGACACCCTGGAAAGCATTGTCGGTGTCCTCAACCAATAGAAGTGGCGCTCAAATCGGTTAGATTTTTTTTCTGCGGATATGTCCGAGTCAAAACTTGACCGAGCGTCTTGCCGAAACTTGAAACGACAAATGTGCAAGTTGAGTGCAACCCGAGCGTCCTAGGACTTGAAAATGAATGGATCAACCGAATATTCTTTATTCAGCACGCAATATTCAAAACGCCTGTGAGCGTCCACCTCAATTCGCTCATTGATGGATTCCCGCATACGGAGATCCGGTGCAATACGGAAAGGAAGTTGCCAGTGGTTGGAGCCTGTCCCTTCAAGACGCCTGTGTATATGTCCACCTCAATCCTTTCGTTTTGTCTGACTCTTTTCCCTGATAAATCCCCCACGGAGATCTAGGGCAATACACGGAATGGGAGTTGCCAGTGGATGCTGTCAAGAAATACAGCACCACTACTTTTCATGACTGCCAATGATTCAGCAAATTCAGTTCAATAATATTTTATGTATTCCAGTGTTATCTGGGTCCCATTTTTATTCGGCTAAAACACTCTTCAACTCACTTGCTGTTGATCCTAGTTCAAGTTACCTCCATATGGATCGATATATGTTCTTTAGTCCCTTTGAACCAGACGTCCCGGATGCATTCTTGGCAGTTCGGTGAGATCTCAGTACATATGTATAAATGATGCTGAGGTTCAAAGTAGCATCTCAATAAACTACCGCAATATGCTCCCCGGGAACCACAACCGCAGCCATAAATCGTCTTCATCATTTCCTGTCACGACCCCGCCCCAGGACACCAAAGAAACCGTATTGCATGTTTAAACTGCAGAAAACGAAAGGTTAAAGTAAGAAATCTTATCTGAGTGGAATTTTCTGATAAACATATACATTAGTGTGTCACAAATACGAGGGATCCATGTGAGCGATGTTCGAGAGAAGGGTGGACATGCGAATATGTTGCGGCTTCAAACAATGAGGAAATGTCCACCCCATCCACAAGATGGGTTCCACCACTCGATCCTGAGTCATACGCACGAAATCAGGGCATATTTCCGCCGCCTCCTCAGGCTCAGGCTCCTCGCGCCCCCTCTGGGTATACTGGATACGGTGCACAAAGCGCTGGCCCACCTGGCAGCCACATGGCCCCCGTCAATCAGCAAGGATACTCTCAGCACGGATACTCTCACCCGTCCCAATTCATTCCCCCTGGTTCAAGCTTTCAACCCGGCTATCCCGGCAATCAACCCCCTGCGGCTGCCAATCCTGCTTATTTTGGAACCAATCCATCGCCCGTCCAACACAGTGGTTTTCCCGAGCCTGTGAACCCAGCGTATCCATGGGCAAACAGCCAACCGCAAGCACCGTAGTAAGTTTCATTCGTTGACTGCACAAAATATCGTAACGCCATTCTGACAAACGCACTAGCAACGGATGTATTTGCACCACCTATCAATGCGTGTGCGGGCGGAGAGGCACGTAAATATGTGCGGAGTCACATGTGTCTTCAAACTGCACTTTTTAGACGGATTCCACATGTATCTCAAACAGCGCTAGAAAGAAATGTATTTATCGCGTTACCGATGCCCCGATGCCCCCTCGGATTTCTCGGCTTGCTGAACTTCTGCAGCCGGGGCCTTGAACCATGCAAGCTGAAAGGGGACGCGAGCGTGGAGGCTATGTGATTTTTGAAATGATCCTCAGACCTTGTTGGGCGGTGAGAATCGTGGGGGTGATATCAGGGGTGATATTACAGTACAGTCATTTTTATTTCTGACCAAAATAAAGAGACTAGCCTCGCTCATTGCAGCATAAGCAAAACGAACCGTGGGATATTTTCTAGTGATTTCGACGGGAGCAGTTTTTTGGGCAATACGGGTTCCTCCAGGGATGTACCTGAAGTTACAAACGAGTCTACCTGATTGTGAAGGGTGATCCTGTGTCATGTCGGGGTCTTTCGGAGTTCGTTATCATTTTCGTTGGCAAGCCCACTTCGGTAATTGATATGCAGTGTCGCCAGCGGGGTTACGCTAAGGGGAAAGAACTCGTCGAGGAAATGACTTCACAAGACCATTGAATCAAGCATTGAATTCTATTATTTGACTTTTAGTCCTTTCCAGTTAGCCTGTTCCGTCGGTAGGGTTGTTGTAACTTACCTATCACAATCCTCAAAATATTATTGTTATTATTAAGGAGGCTTGAAACACCTATAGGTCCATGAGGTCTCGAGCTGTCTCGAGGTGAAATTCCGTCCACTCGAGCTCACTGCTCAGTCCGGCAACTCTGGCCCCACGTGGATCTCTTGTCGATATGGTCGATCTTTGTTGACCGAGATTGATCGGCCTGACCGAACAATCGTCCCGACGGAACGATTCAACGCCAACTGCTATCTAGACCAAATGTTCAGTGACGAGTGACACCCAGATTGTTTTGATGTGTGCAAAAATCGCCTTAATTCAAAAGAAATTAATCGGCATCCCGGACTTCGAAAATTCCTAAATTGATGAACACTAGTACTTGGTCGAAATAGGACAGTACTGGGACGCAATTCAAGCCGATGAGATAGTTTCCCTACGTAGGTTTCTCAGGATTTTGGAATTTGTTGTGATTCCGCAGCTCGTGCGAGTCCGCAGCCATTTGACAGGTTACTGCGCAGTACGCAGCTTTTCTTTCCTTTATCTTGAGGTTTGCTCGGGGTTCGCAAGACCAAGGCCCCGAAATGATTGTCCCACAAGATGCGCCCAAATCTCCCTTCCACGAGTCAAGTGCAGGGGAGGCAACCGTCGTGAGTGTCCGAACTTGAGCGTCTAGATCTATTTCGCCAAATTGATCCGCCGATGGCAGACAGATGTTTCTCCTCCGGCGTACGAACCTCCACGTTCTATAGCGCCGCCCGACATCAAGCCCGCCAATTACATTTCCCTTATCCGCCGCTTCAGTGAGGTGAATGGCACCTTCGTGCTCGACCCCACACTGCGTCTACCGCACTCCATGCAACCGCGCACTAACAAGATGCACTTGAGCATCTCGGCCCTCATGGGCGAAGCCCGTGCCGTTGTATACCTCGTTAATTCTGAATCTCTTTCGAGCGGCAAGACGCGTATGGAGGTGTCCTCCAGGATGGGGTCCACTAAACTCGTGCTCGTAAGCAGCTAGCTTTCCTCTCACCCAATATTATTCTTATAAATTTAACTTCGTGCGGGTAGCACGCGCCAGAGCGCCGCGCCCCCATTCACGTGAGCGTTAATACGCGCCTGGGTGAAGCGACTCTGTTGCTTCCGCGCTCATTTCGCGGGCCCCTGTACTTGTCTACCACGCTTGGTGAAATTTCCCTTCTGCGGCACTACGAGCAGCGACAGTAACGTTCGGCGACCGTATGTTTGTCGGACAGTGGACAGAAGAAGAGCTGAAACAGAAAGAGTGGCCTGGAGACGAGGCGCACGTTGATTCCGCCTTGGGTTCCGTTTACGTCGGATATGATGATGAGAAGAATTAGTTTCCTCGCTCACTTACATATGGCTGTATACGATTTACCGTTTATGTATCAATATTTAGTAATAGCTCACCGCGTCCAGTGAGATAAATCACTTATATGTGTAGATAGCTCTACATGTCGTACTAGGTCATTATATGTAGATACGCCCTTTTAATCCGTTGCAAAACTACAAGCACGGTAGCTCTAACATCTCCTACGCCATGTCCCCCTTCTCGGCCGGCTTTTCGTCCACTGACTTCGACTCGTAATCCGAAGGCAGATCGCGGATATTCGACGCCGGCCCCTTGTAATGCTTGTGCGCGTCGAGGACGTACCACACCCTGTGTCACGCATCCTCGCATCAGTCAAAGGCAAAGAAACGCAAGAATACAGAACCCACAGTGAGAGGAACATTACGCCGATCGTGATGACCTGTGGATTGATGGAATGACTTGTTAGCGGCGGGAGAGGGAAATGAGAAGGAAGAGCGGCTCACGGAAGCGTAGTTCATGTTGAGTGCCGTGACGGGCTTGAGGGTGGGGAAGGAGAAGATGACGCAGACGAAGAGCGTCCAGCTAATGCAGGCCACGTTTGCCGCCCATCCCAGTAACCCGTCGCCCATATAGAAGGGGCCGCTGTCGGTAGATAAGCACGCGCCCTTGAAGTGAAGTGAAGGGACATACGGCTTGAACATAACCTCGGGGTGGTCTTGGAACACCCGGCGCAGGAAGATGGGGATGATGTAGCTCAGGTCAAGCGCAATGGCTGTGAGTGAGAAGATCGCGTTTGCAGCCGCGGGAGACGCGAGGTCGAGCAACCCCGGGAGTATGCTGAAGATGGTGGAGAACCAGATGGCTCTTAATGGCGTGTGCGTTATGGGGGAATTGTATCCGAAGTAACCGCGATCAGGAAGGCCGCTGCGACAAAATTCAGAAACGATTATTAACATGTATACTTGACGGGACGTACTGGTCGCGGCTGAAGGCGAAGACGGTCCTGGAGACGGCCTGAATGGCGGTCTGGACGACGAAGAATGCAGTAAGGCATACCAAAACCTGGAGGGAGATGGCATTAACAGAAACCTGAAAGGAACGCTTCCGCTTCTCTTACCCAGAGAATGAGTGCACCGGTTTTGCCCATTCTCAGCGTCATAATTTGTAGCATCGCCGACCCTGACGCGCCGGGAAGATCTGCTCTGGGAGGAAGACAATATATTAGCTCCCATCATACCTTACCATAAAAGGAAACTCACAAATCACCGGAGCAGAGTACCAAGACGATGTTTAGAAGCCAGCCAATGAGTCCGGTTCCGATCACTAGTTTCAAACAATATTAGGATTAGTTACAGAACGAGTAGGACCTGTACTGACCAGCGATGAAGATGGCAGCCGGGGCTGATTCAAGGGTTAGTCTAAGGCGATAAATTCCGATTGCTCAAAGCACCTGCATAGGCGGCCCTTTTAACTTCTTCCGAAATGTGGGCGGTAGCGTCGTAGTCCTTTGTGCGAGGCCATAATAAGCACGACGAGTCCACTGTCATAAAAACCAAGACTGACCGTCATCTACATGGAATATCAGGACGGGATCCATAGAAGGTGGGATGAGGGGCTTACCGTCCACTGCACCGAAAGTAACCCGAAGAGAAACGCCAGCCCTGTGTTCCACCCACCCGTGGCGTTGGCAATGCCAGCGGAGCCAAATACGTAGGAGGCAGAGTGCATCTCAGAGCGAGGCGTCGTTGCAAGGAGGGTGATGATGATAACTGATGGATATAAGTTGGGGCTGAAGCTCCAGCAGGTAGATGGACGCACGAGCGGTTGCACCGAGATTGACAAAGACGAAATACTGGGTAAACCGTGCAAGGTGTCGCGTGGCAAGGGAGTTCTGTCGTCCGGTCAGATAAGTAGAGAAGATGGCTGAAGGCGTACCAACAGCCCGTGTACAACCAGTAAACCCGCGAAGAGTCCGACGACCTTGCCCTGCAAAATAAAATGAGCTGATAGATAGCTTGAATAAGCAGCTATCGCACAGGAGTGACCACAAAGGCTCCGTCCTTGTAATGGCTAAATCAGAATTCCGCGACCATTTTTGTGAGAGCTCGACTAACCTTCGCAATCACAGCTAGGAGAAGATGTAAGGTTAGGCAAATCATAGAAAACATTGCAACGAACCTGCTGCTAATATCATGCCAGAAAGGCCAAACTCGGTGGAACTGACACCAGCAATTTGCCCTAGGTATCCGTCGTAAATTTATTCAACTTCGAACAAGCTGGACTTACCCAGAATATTGAGCCATCCTACCACCCATCCCACCTACACAAGCAATTATAATTAAATTACCCGGCGTTTTTTCGTTAAGAACAGAGGCGTACGATGGCGCGGTACTTCAGTGGGGTGAGTTGTGCCGATGCAGTGTATCTGCACGTGATTGAGACGAGGAATGAAGGAAGGCATCTTTACGCACAGTCCACCACATGTCGGGAACGCACTGATAGTTTCCAAAAGTCAACCAACGAGTAAAACTTTCGTTCCTCAGCTAACCTGACAATTTCTGCGATAGATGAGCCGAGGGTGAAGCACATGCAAGCTCCCAAGATCCACGCCCTGTTGACAAGCTCAAGCCCACATTCCGCTCCGATGCGGTTCACGTACCATACGACTGTGGATGGACCGCCAAGGGTGAGCGGGGTATTAAACGTCGTGGCAATACTGGAGCATAATCCCATAATACTGAAAGCAAAGCTGATCTAGAAATGTGCCATTCTCAGCAATCTTGGCTATGCACAGAACCGACACACACCGTAGCGAGATTCGAAAATTCGCGCTTAAAGGAGGGCTGCAAAGCCATTCATTTCAGCACCAACTTAATGCGATGGGGCTCAATCCTCGCTTACGACGTAGCCCAACGCCAGAAGCTCCTTGTCATCGTCGTCCACAGAGGAGTGTACGCTGGTCATGGTCGTTAAAGATAAGCGTGGTGGAGCACGGAAACAAGGTGGCTTTGCGAACAGGTACTTATCAGGTACATATACTCGTGTTTTTGTACCACGGTAATTTTCTTTCACACGGTAAGCGGCGCGACGCGCGCGATCTCTGATCTACATCGCCTTTTCTCTTATCTTTCACGTTCTCTTTTTTTTTCGATTTTTTCTTTCACCCTCCGCCCTCCGAAAGTGTTATGAAGGGACTCCAACCTCGGGAACTGTTCTGACAGTGTTCTCTCACGATGCCCCCACAGGCCTCTGTTCGTGACCAACTTTCTCCAAATGTCGACATCCCGCGGAGTGCTGGTTTGGTAAGTATATGATTGGGATTGTATAGGATTGTATTGGGATTCCACACTGGCGGGCGCCGGGCATGACAACCTGATGCGCTTATGCCGACACACGGGCGGGAAGTTCCGGAACGATGTTCTATCCACAACCTTTTATTCATCAAGACAAGCTTGTATCGGTGTTCAGCGTTCAACTAGTTCCGCCAAGTTTGTGTTAACGGTTCTGTATCCAGATAACCGTACCGTACCAAGACCGGGTAGACCCTTATCTTGACAGATTTATTTTCACTGATTAATCACATGTCCCCTCCCGGGCGTTGAGTGCCAAATTTGGATTCTCGTACTACCGTGGCCCAGGAAGTGAAGAAGGTTAACGGTGAAAGAACGAGGCCACAGGAAATTAAACTGGGTACTTAGGGTTCAGTAGCGAGCCCTGGGAAAGTTCTCTCAGTCCCGAACTGTGAC